>JBBPDJ010036986.1:0-12317 GCA_037974625.1 Cucumis cinereus
ATAAATAGCCAATTTTCTTTTTGTAAAGATAATAGGAAATTTCTATTTATAGATCTTCAATAAATATTTTCTATTTTAATAAAGAATCTAAAAATAGCTATTTTATCTTTTTGAAAAGAAATATTATTTTAGCCAAATAATACTAACACAAGACATTGAGAGTACAACTTATTTAAGCATATTGTGAAGTGGAGAGATGAGCCCCATATTAGTGTCAGTGCTTGTACTCGAGAACAGGTTCAAAAGATTTGAAGCTTATGCCGTGGATTACATTAGATATCGCCTCGACCATATATGTCCAATTAATCTGGCTGGTGGTTGTAGCCTCCAGCACAAGCTTATATAATTTCCCTCCAAAGGGAGTGAAAGGGTCAATAAATGTTTCACTTAAACCATTCACCACACGCACCAACTGCAGCTTTTCACCTGTTTTCGTGTAATGCTCATCCACTGTCAACTTTCCTAATTCTTAAACATACGGATCATTGATATCCCTAATCGGTTTATGATCGGACTTGAAAGACATTATTTATCGTTTTTTTTATTGTTACTTGGAAGAAACTTTCTAAGGATGTTTATGCCCTTAAATATTGAGATGCTTGGTATTTATAGCGGTGTTCAACTTTAGATATTGATAACTTCGACTCTGATATAAGGAACATTTGGTTTTGTGGAATCACATGTGTTGACCTCCTCAATTAAAACAAGGACTAATAGGACATCCCAATGGACTAAGGGATAATTTTGAATCCAATTCTTTTGTTTGGAGACAAGATTATTGTACTATCTCAGTCAAATAATGTCTTTTGTCTGATATAGGTTGGTGATATATAATTAAGCATCAAATTTTCATTTTCATTCTTGTTATTTCATACTCCACGTGATAACCATTTTAATTATTTAAAAAGTTGAACCTATAACAAATAAACTCTCTATATGTCTGACATCCAATTTAACTCAGGACCGACATGCACGCACATGTTTGCGAATATAGCTCGGGTTAAAATATTTATAAAGTATACGTAAAGTTAGTATCTATGAAAGGTAGACATTAATAAACTTCTATCATTGTGCATGACATTGATAGACATTGATAAAAGTTTGTTAATGTAAATCATTGATAGAATTTGAAATTTTGAAATATATTGTAAATATTTTAAGTTGTTTTGTTATTTACAGTAATTTTACAGAATTTAATTAAAAATATACATTTATTAATATATCAATTGATTAAATAATTAATTATGGCATTACTTGTTTTCTTCCATCTTATTAAATAATTATTCAGTATAGAGTATAAATTGGGTAAATGAATTATTTAGTATATCAAAACACATATATTGATTATTTCAACGAACATTCCATTCCTAGACATTTAATATATATACCCATAAAAATTTGCTACCTATAGCAACCTAAAACAAACTTTTATATAAAAATAACTAAAATAGATCCGATGACTGGCGACCACATTATAGTGGATTTCAACACAAAAAGGAGCAAAACGGCGCATCATCAATGACAGACAAAGAAGATCGGGGCAACGTTGGCTTGGGTGGGAGTGGCAACTGCGGTGACAATGGCTTGGAGGAACGACAAGCAGTCGACGGACGTCGGCAGAGAGTGGCGGCTTGATGGATATCAAAAGACAGGGATCTGTGGTTATTCACATTGAAGGCGATGAAGAAAAACTTTAATTATTTATTTATTTTTAATACATTCATGCAAAACGAGGCACCCCTGATATTAATTGTTCCAAAAAAGATACCTATATCATTATGCATCAACAATTTCAAAAATTACAATCCATCCACATTACTTCAATCACCGCATACAAACAAAATATATCATGTTCTACAAGTCATCGCCAATGAAAAATTTCAAAATCTACAAGTAACCTCCACCCCACCACTCCATACTAATATTAACAGTACCAAAAAAAAGTCACATGTATCATTATGGATGAAGTAAATCTAGAATGTCAGCTTAAAAAAAAACCATCTTCAAAATGACCAAATCGTGCAAGCATGCGCACTATCACATGTAGCAACAAAAAAATCAGCCAACTAAACATGCACCTCATCCAACTCGATTTGTGAGTACGAGATCCGTGTGTCAATCTGTAAGGCAAAAAAAACATAATATTAGAATGAATGCTATTTTTTCCTACACTATTTGAATTTTTAAAATAGTTTAATAGCATACCAAATCTAAGATGACAATGCTTCTTTTGGTTGCACTATCCCTCATATACCTCAGGTCATAATATCCATACTCGGTGCTCTGAACTTGTAAGGAATACTACAACAAAGAAAAAAACCAAAAAATTACAATGATGAAGTAATCCTAATTGTTAGATGTCCACAGAATACAATGAATAAGTAATAATGTTTATCCTTGCCTTAACTCAATATGGAAATTTTATTATTATTATTTTTACAAGAGATAGGCAAGTATATGTATACATACAAGTCACTCAACTTATAACCTATACAACAATCAACTAAAAGAGATACTGTCAACTAAAAGAGATAACACTAGATACATCAATTTCCACTGTTTATGGAAAACTTTCCTCGAGTTTAGTCTAAAATTTGTATTTGGTCAAGAAAAAATACTCAAAAATATTAGCTATGTTGAAGATAAGATTGAGCTAGCTCCACCACGACAAAGACGTTGTTGGTACTGATCCCACCACGACGTAGTTATCGATGTCGTTAGTGTTGAGATGACTCCACTACGACAAAGATGTTGGGGGTATCGAGTTTTCCCCACTACAACGTAGTTAAAGGATTACACATGGCTTGTTAAAGTTTTCAGTTACAAATTACTTTGCTAAAGTTTTCAGTTAAGCATTGCTTTATGAAAGATTTAGAAACACATTGCTTTGCAAAGTTTATGATATGTTTCAGTAGTGTGATATTTATGTATTTCCAAGCATGTGATTTCTACAACTATGTTATTGAAAGTATTTCCAAGTTTATGAATGATTTCTAAAGTACGTTATTTATAAATTGTCACTCATTGGGCGTTAGCTCATTATTTAAAATGTTTTCTCACTTTTCAGGTAGAGATCGTGATTCTCGAGCCTAACCTATTGTTGCCTGTCTACTCTCAAGTTTGAGTTTTGTTTTAGGTCATAATCATGACACTTCATATGCATGTTTTGGTCTGTAAAATTTTATAACGAGTGTGTTGGGTGGTATGGAACACCTGTGAAATCAGTTATGTATGTGAATTTTATTTACATGTTATCAGATATTTTCGCTGCATGTTTCTTAGAGTAAAGTTAAGTTAAGCCGTCAGTGAGTGTCATTAAGTTAGGAACGTTACTTACTGGCTTCACGCCATCTCTTAGGCTAAGAGTAGAGAGTCTGGAAGAGGGTGTGACAGGAGGGGTATTGCGTAAAGTTGTTTGTGCATCTTCTTAAGTTGAGTGTCTGTACATACGTTGACTTCTAAGTATTCAATGATAGTTTGTTGCATGACTTTTAAGTTGTGTGAATGAGGGGGGGGGGGAGTTAAAGTTTGTCGAATGTTAGTTTTTCCGTTTTCTTATGTTGGATGACCTTAAAGTTAGTTTGGGGTAGTGAATGCATAAAAATGGTTTGATTTTAGTTCATTATGTGCATTGACTTTGGAATAAAGAGAGTGTGTGTGTTGGTGTGTGGGGATATTGACTCTTGTGTTTGTACTATGTTTTAAATTTTTGCTTACTTATTGTCAAAACAGAGCAATCCAATCTTTCAGTCACAAAAGAACATTCAGAAATTCCAAAAAAAAAAAAAAACTTTATGGCGCATAGTAATGACAAGTATAAACATTGACTTCATATTGATTGTATTTTGTAGACGTCTAGCAATTACGATTACTTTATTATTCTTTAATTTGGATTTTTAGTGTCCTCTACAAGTAGGGAGCATCGAGTGGGAATACTATATCGTGAGGTTTATGAGAGAAATTGTGACTAGAGAAAGCATTGTCATCTCGGACTAGGTAAGTTATCAATTTTTTTTGAAAATGTTGGAAATGTAGGAAAAAATAGCTTTCATTGTAATATTATGTTTCATTGATATTTAGATTGACACACGAAGATCATACTCAAAAATGTAGTTGGACGAGGTGCGAGTTGAGTTAGCTTTTTTTTTGCATTCGTATATGTGATGGTCTTTTATATGTTGCTATCATTACACATTTTTGTCAATCTAACAGTAAATTTTGTTCATATTTTGGAACTGTTCATATTGGGTGGTGGGGGTTTGGTGGTGTGGTTGTACAATTTGTAGGTAGTACAAGGAAAGTTCTTCATTGTAAATATTGGAAGTAGTACAATATAGTGTTGGTTTTTGTCCATATAGTGGAAAATTTAGACTTATATTGTTGGGTTAAGGAGATTAGATTTATGATACTTTTGACTATAACTATGTATTTGTTGACTTCCATATTGTGGCTGATTTTGGTTATATGCAATGAAATATATTCTTTTTGTAAATCTTAAAGTTTGGGGCTGTAAGCAATTGTATACGTTCAAAGTTTTGGAATTTGTTGATGAATATCATGCATATTTATGTGATTGTTGGACCACAATACAGGTACTACAAGGCCAATACAGAGAACAAAAATATAATCAAATTGCAATTTTAAAAAATAAAAAACAGGCTTGATGGTTTAAACTTTCATCAATATGTGCATTCTTGATGTTTTTTAAATGTCATAAGTGTCAAAATTCTTGCGGTTTTAAAATATCATAAAAAGTGAAATTATTGACGGTTTTAAAATGTCATAAAATACCAATTTTGTGACGATTTTTATGTGTCAAGTAAAAACGAAACATCACAATCTTGATGGTTTTTACCTGCGTTAATATCAACTAATTTGACAGTTTTTAACTGTCATGAATATCAACATTCTTGACATTTTCTAACTGTCAACAATAGTTTTTATTTACAATTTTTACTTATCATTCTTGACAGTTTTTAACTGTCGTATTTATTAACGTTCTTGACGATTTTTAACTGTTAACGTTTATTTTGCTAGATGGTTTTAAACTGTAATGAACTTTAACATTTTTTACGGTGGTTTCAAGGACAGGTTTGAAACTGTCAACAATTTAAGACCATCAAGAGAGTGTTTTTTTTTTTTTTTTTTTGTACCAGTGGGAGTTTGTTATCCATACTTACCACCAAAGCTTACAATAGTTAAAGGACCAACAACGACTGAATTAGAGACTTGCAAAATGGTTTCAGTTCATTGAAACTTTTCCTTATGTTATACGGTATAATAAATATAAGATAAATGTAGTTGCAGAAGCGCTATCTAGAAGGTATGTCTTGCTAAACACCCTTGACACTAGGTTGCTTGGATTGAATATATTAAAGCATTGTATTCAACACTTGAGAGCTTTAGTCTTCAATACTTGAGAGCTTGTGAGTGTTGGTTTTTAAGACTTGGGAGTTTCAGTGTTTGGTTCTTGGGAGCTTAAGTCTTCAGAGCTTTAGTATGTTTTATGACCTTTATAGCTTTAGAGCTTTGGTATTCAGAATTGAAGAGTTTTAGAGTTTCAATCTTAAGAACTTGACAAAAGTTATATTCTTTAGATCTTCAAAGCTTATTTCTTAAGAATTTGAGTCCTTCAAAACTTCGATCTCTAGAGCTTGGGTAGAGTATTTTTTTTTTTTTCGAAAATATTTAGAGCTTGAACTTCAGAGGTTAAGAGAACTTTTAGTCTTAAGTTCTTCCAACCTCAACTTCTTCTCTTCTTAAATGAAGAAGTAAGGCTTCTATTTATGGCGATTTCATGAACCTTATATGAGTCCATTCAAGCCTATGAAAGAAAGAATGGGCTCATATAAGGTTCATGAAATCGTTGTCATATTATATTAATAAAATATATATTTGTTATGAATTCGGTTAACTTTGACAATATTTAAGGGTTGAATATTTGAAGTTAATATCATTTTTAAAATTTAAATTAAAATAAGTTTTGCTAATACATTTTAATTTTCGAAATTTGATTTTTAAGCCGTTGTTCAGCTTTCTTCATCCCTTTTACTGAACAATATCTTGTCATGGATCTTAAACCATTAAGAATTTTGTTCAATGGTAGATGAGATAAAAATAACTATTACCATGACTTCAATTTCATTGAAGTTTGTGTTTCTTAGAAGACATATTTCAACAACTTTGTTGATCTAATCCAATCTACCGTTTTTTTGTCTTCTAAATATATAATTTATCAATTGACTTGTATCTTGCTGACTACAACAATTCTAATGTTATTAGGATCATTGAAGACAAAGATGTATTGTGGTTGTTGTCCTTTGTTTCACATTCTTTCTCTAATGATGTTTCTATTGTTGTCGACCACATCCCATCTTGTTAGCAATAGTAGTTACACTGTAATGATAAATACTTAATGTTTTTATATCCCTTTGTTGCAATATATTGCTTTTTAAAGTCTGTTTTCTCACGTTGTTTGTGTGTCCATCTAATTGAAGTACTAAGTAATAACAATTGTTGATCATTCTCTCTCTGTGTATAGTGTATTTTTTTTCAATGGTTCATATTTTTGCCCACTAATTTAATGATTTCTTTTGTCAATTGTATTTTGAAATAATCTTAAAATGTTGTGCAATGTTATATAATGGTCATGACTGTAATAAAACATATAGTTAGTTTGAATCAGATTGTCTAGTTTAATAATTATTTTTCAGGAAGTCTTTTTAGATTCAAATTAACTACTTATCAACATATAGTATTGACTAGGGGTAATAAAATTACACACTTTACTTCAATTCATTCATAGGATAATTAAAAATAAAATAAAATTAAAAACTTATAGGATTAACTGTAATTACGAAGTCATTTAAAACAAAAAACATCAAAGTTGGTATAAATAAAAGAAACATAAGTTCATAATTTCAATTATAAGTAAAAAATAGTGCAATTATCAATTATCACATTGCTTTACGCCTCAAATGAAGATCAAAGATTGGTGCATTCTCGTGCACATTTTCTTTAGATTCATTCGACAATTTGTCCCTCATTGCATCAATTCATATACCATTTATTGGGGCATTTGCAGCTTCAATTAATGGTTATGATTTTGCAGCTCTACGTTCATTCTTTTGTTCTCTTATCTCCTCCAACTCTTCTATATTTGTACCTAACTCTTAAGAAGAAATAACTAATTTAGTTCGTATAATATTGTTAATTTTGTCACGTGCATTACTTCTATTACAATTACACTTGCTTAATTGAAAAATACTCTTGACAACACCTTTAATTTCACTTTAATTAATCCAACAGTCTCAATATTATACTGTAATTAATTCGTCAAATACACAATTCGGGTTGCTTTGGTTTTGGTTAAGATATTGAGGATATTATGCCATTATGTTTGGTTTTTTGTTTGAAATTTTGTCAAATTCATATCTAAAACTTTTTCCATCGTTTGTTTTGATTTGAATTTTGAAATTTCATATTATATTACTCCTCATAAATCTTTTTTATTTCATGTTAATAGTAATTAAATCATACAATTTTGGATAGTTTTATCGACATCTTTTTTATAATTTTCTTTTTTAAACAATTTATAAATCTTTTTTTTATCATTATCTTTAATAGAGGTTCATTTTAAACATTAAAAATGATATATCTTTCTTGTTTTTCACCATGAATGTTGCATCAATGCCTCAATGCTCATCCTTGTAATTGGATTTGGATCTAGCAATTGGAAGATGAAATGTCTTGTTGGCTTTCAAATTGAATAGAAAATTGATATTCCCGTTGATAAACATTCTTCTACAAAGCGACGGAGTTGTTATCGCTGAATGGAAGATGAACGGAGAGTAAAACGAAAAGGATAACACCATAAGACCATGCATCGACTTATTTCTTTAGGTTGAAGATAAAAGTTATGTTTGACAATGGGACATTAGGGTTTGAGAATACAAGGGTACAAACTGTCTGCTCGAAAAAACAAAACAATAGTTTGAGGACGGAATGGTGAGATTGTGAAGAACTTTATATTTTTGAGCTCGTCGAACGAAGATGAATCCTTGAAGATGGAAGATCATCGGAGATGGAGGATTGGAGATGAAGGGTTTGTATGCTTGAAGATGAAGGGTTTTCATGCTTGAAGATGAAGGATTTTCGTGCTTGAAGATGAAGGGAATGCATGCTTGAAGATGAAGGGAATGTGTGCTGAAAGATGAAGGGTTATTTCAAAATTGTATTGGTTAGTGTGATTGATTAAACTATTACGTCAGATTTTATTAAAGTGTAATTATATTTATTTTAGTTGTAGAAAGTAGATGCTTAGCTATAGACTTAAGGGTATGTTGGACTCTGACAAATTTGTATTTATTGTATTTTAATTCAATTTGCCATTTTTACAAAGAAAAAGTATGTTTGCCATTTTTTTTCAAATGGAAACTTTAAAATCGCTATTTTTCTAGTTGGCCTTTCTATGTATACGACCTGATCCAATCTATAATTTTCAAATCGGACGTATTATTTTTATGTACAATATTATTATAAGAATGCATAAAAAGAAACACACCATCATGAACACAAAAAGACTAAAATTAGATAAGTATTTGCTATTTTATTTATACCATGCTAATATTGTTCATACATGATTCTAAGACATTAAGAGTACAACTTATTTAAGCATATTGTGAAGTGGAGAGATGAGCCCCATATTAGTGTCAGTGCTTGTACTCGAGAACAGGTTCAAATGATTTGAAGCTTATGCTGTGGATTACATTAGATATCGCCTCGGCCATATATGTCCAATAAATCTGGCTGGTGGTTGTAGCCTCCTACACAAGCTTATATAATTTTAACATCCCAACAATTTGAGATAATTTTAGGTTAATTATCTTAAAATAGTAAGTTGGTTTTATTTTGAGTTATAATTTGTTTTGAGATGTTAATTATTTTGGTTAAGAAATTAGGGTATATATATTTAATTATTTTTTGTTAAAAGATAATTGAGAGTGGGGAGTGGAAGATTTGATTGATTTGAAATAGTAAAAGGAAAAGATTTATTTAATTTGGAAAAAATATTTGATTTGGTGGAATTTGGAAAAGATAATAATAATAATAATAAAAAGATTATTATTATTTAGTAATAAATAATAATATTATTATTTATAAATTAATATTATTATTTATTAATTTAGGGTTGCATAGCGTAAAAATTAAGAAAATTAAAGATTTCATCTTCTCCCTACACAACCGCCGCCTCATCTTTTGTTTTTTTTGTTTTCGCTGGTTTTCGGCATATGCTTTGCTCAACCATTACGCCTCTCCGTTCGCAGATGTCGTTTAGTCTCCCGGATTTGATTTTTTCATTGTCGCTCACGGTTGCCGCCGTTGGATACCCAATAACGTTAATTGAGAATTAATTTGGGAATTATTCTTGATTAATTGAAGGTTCTTTTGAAGCTATGGTTAGAATTAATTCGTAGAGTTTCACCTACGAATTAAATGGAGCGTCGACAACGAATTGGTAAGATTGAAGAACTACTTGGAAGGGTAAATTTGATTAACAATTTTTGAAAAAATTGTTAATTAAATTGTTATGTATAGGATTAATTTGGAGCATTCATGAGTAATTAATTCGTAGAATTTTCTCTACGAATTAGGTTGGAATTCGGCAAACAATTGGTAAGTTTAAAGTATATTATCGAAGGATTTATGTTAAAATTAATTAATAATTTTATGGAAAATTATTAATTAAATATTTTATGTATAGGATCAAATTGAGGTAAGAGACTTACTACTGATTCTACGACAAGTATTAAAGATACTTATGAAATTATTTATGTGACATTTGAGTTGCTTGATGTGGTGATATGTTGTACCGACTGGTTAGGTAACAAATTTCACTGGCTAGTCAGAATCAAGTCGACGTACGACTTGAGAATTGACCTATCGTTTCCCACCAAGTACAAATCATTAGGTAAGTTAACAGAAACCGTATCAAATTAGATCCAGTACAAGCATTGTGATCACAATAACCAAACATATCTCATGCAGCAGATAACACAGGTAAACGGTAAAACAAATCATGCTTAATCCATACAGATTTATAAACCAGATAAACCCGAAACCAACACCCAAAAGTAGGCACAGAAACCATCTTGCACACTTTAATACTTGTCGTGGAATCAGTAGTAAGTCCCTTACCTCAAAGTGTCAATAATACTTTTGCTTGAGTTTCTCCTTCAAATTGATCCTATACATAAACATTTAATTAATAATTTTCCATAAAATTATTAATTAATTTTAACTTTAACCTTCGATAAAGTACTTTAAACTTACCAATTGGTTGCCGAATTCCAATCTAATTCATAGAGAAAATTCTACGAATTAATTCCTCATGAATGCTCCAAATTAATCTTATACATAACAATTTAATTAACAATTTTTCCAAAAATTGTTAATAAAATTTACCCTTCCAAGTAGTTCTTTAATCTTACTGATTCGTTGTCGACGCTCCAATTAATTCGTAGGTGAAACCCTACAAATTAATTCTAGCTATAGTTCCAAAAGAATCTTCAATTAACCAAGAACAATTTCCAAATTAATTCTCGATTTAACTTGATTGAGTATCCAAAAATCCAAAATAAATATTCAATACTTAACGAAATAAATAACGGTGGCGACCGTGAGCGACAACGAAAAAATCAAATTCGGGATTAAATGGCATCGAAGAACGAAGAAGCGAAACGATTGAGCGAAACAAATACCGAAAAACCGACGAAAAGAAAAAGTAAAGAGGGAAGGCGGCGACAAGGAATTGAGATTCTTTTTATGACTATCACGTTATGGAACCCTAAATAAATAAATAATAATATTAATTTATAAATAATATTATTATTATTTTATTAATAAATAATAATAATATTTTATTATTATTATTATTTTTTTCAAATAAATAAATCTTTTCCTTTTTTTATTCCAAATCAATCAAATCTTCCTGTCTCCTCTCCCAATTATCTTTTAACCAAAAATTAATTAAATATATATACCCATATATATATATATTTAATTTTTTAACCATAATAATTAACATCCCAAAATAAATTAGATTCCAAAAAAATCAAACTTATTATTTTAAGATAATTAACCTAAAATTATCTTAAATTTTTGGGATGTTACAAATCAATTGTATAATAAGTCACTCTAGAATGTCCTTAAAGCTTTTGGTGTTGAACACTGTTGATGTTTTTATAAAATGGGTCATTCATGCACGTGAATATACGTTAGTCAAAGAATTATTCCATTCAATACATTTTTATTGGGTAAACAAATTCAAATATATTAAAATAAAAATTTAAGCATAATTCAACATTAAACAATATAAAGTTGAAAACAAAACTTTAGTGACTAACAATAAGAATAAGAAGATGTAATTCTTTGACGATTGTTCGAAGAAAGGACACACATTTTCCATTTTACTTAAAATATGATGTATACAAATTTTCATTTTAATCAAACTTTTTTTTCGTAACAACAAGAATCGTGTGATGTTTAATTCGGAATTATATGTTCTTGCATTTGACTCTATTCGATGTGTCGATTTAATCAAACTATGAATTTTATTCTTAAACTTGATTAGAATTTTATTTTTTTGACACATACTATTTTTGCGACTATGCCAGTGTTACAATCCTTATTTTTTTTTAGGTAAATAAATAAAGTTGCTAAATAAAAAAAAATGGTTTTAAATATAATATTTATTATATATTTACTTTTTTCTATTTTCTATTTTCTTTTCACTTTCTTTTTCTTTTCCTTCTTTTTTTTCTCTCTCCTCTCTTTCCCTTCGTCTTCCTCCGCGCGCAGAGCTCTCTCCCCCACGCTGCAACCAGTCGCCGCCGGCCGTCTCCAGTCGATCGCGACGCCGCACGCATAGCCCGCCCACGCCGTCGCACGCACAGCCGCCTCGCGCCGCAAGCCGTCCGCGTCTCAGCCGCTGTGGCGCTTCAGATCTCGCGCCGCACGTCACACCAGCGTCGCGCATCAGATCCCGTGCCGCACGCCGCGCCAGCCCGCTCCGCTTTGCACTATTCCACGCCGCCGTCAGATCTGCATTCTTGGCGACGCCGCTGGTCTTCTCGTCCACCAGCGCAAGATCCAACCGCGCCAGATCTTCCTTCCCAAGGCGCGCCGCCACTGCTGTGAGCCGCGCCACCACTACGTCGAGTTCCGCCGCCATTCTTGGATGTTTGGGTAAGTGCGGTAAGAGCCTCATAAATCGATCTTTGGAGATTTTGTTACTCTTTACCGTTTTGATTGGAATG
>JBBPDJ010036987.1:0-12315 GCA_037974625.1 Cucumis cinereus
TTCCAATGTTCAATGTGACGGTTGCTTATCACCGTGCAGTGTTGCTCGCCAAATACAAGTATGATTGCTAGCTTTTTATAGCATTTTTGTTAATCTTGAAACTTAGAATTTCCAATTAAAAATGGAAGGTAGCTATTATAGAATTACTTTAACTAAAATGTATAACTAAAAAGAAAAATATGGCCTCCATTTGTTTTTTTTTTTTTTTTTTTTTTTTTTTGAAGAAACTATGTTTATTTTTTTAAATTCTAAAACTCATTGAATGGTTTTAACCTGTTAGTTGCCAGTTTCATTACCTTATCAGTGACTATATCCTTTGCTTGTATTAGGAGATTCTGAAAATTTATTAAGTATGCAATTCTATTTATTTTTTGTTTTTTGTATTTTTGTAACAATACCTGTGCAAATTTATTGGGAGGTTCTGTTATTGCAAACACGGGAAAACGAAACTAACATATTCAATGGTGGGCTTATTTCCTATGCCACAGTGTACATGTTCTTTCCCCTACTAATAGAAATCTTATTTTCAGGTCCCAAACCATCTTCTTCCCATAGTTGCAATTGTTGGAAGGCCAAATGTTGGTAAATCTGCAATTTTTAATAGACTTGTTGGGATAATAATCTTGTTTTTTGTGATAGTCCAATTGCCCTTTGTACTATTCAATTTCCTGGAAATGAGATTTAAAGCTTCTAGTACTACTATTACCCAGATAATGTTGTTCCTTCTAAATTAGCATTTCTATTGATACCCAAGGGGAACAGGGCTATTATTGTGGATGAACCGGGTGTTACTAGGGATCAGTTATATGGTAGATCATTTTGGGGGGGGGACAATGAATTTATGATTGTGGATACAGGTAGGGGTGTTTTTTACACCCCTAGATACAGGAGGGGTTTTTTCTGTCTTGAAAACACAAAATGATGTTATGGAGGAATTGGCTATCTTGACAACCATAGGCATGGATGGCATTCCCCTTGCTTCTAGGAAAGCAGTTGTTGCAAGGATGCCGTCAATGATTGAGAGGCAAGCTACAGCAGTTGTGGAAGAAGCATCTGTTGTCATATTTCTTGTGGATGGCCAGGTAGTCTTAATTTATGATTATAAAAGTGTACTTCCTTTGTGTTTATTCTCCAAGCTTTATTATTCAATATGTTGGAGCATAAGATATTTTGTCAAAATTCAATTAGAAATTGTTTTGGAAGAGGAAATTGTTATTTCTTCTTCCTTGAGCAGCTTTTGGTATGCCATTTGCTATAGAAGAGGAAATTGTTTGAATTTCTTTCAACTTGAACTTCTTTAGGATTTATATGGATTCTTTTTTTCTAAATATTCTCCACGTCGTGTTTGGTTTTCGACATTGTTCATTCGAACTAGTAATATTGTGTTTTTGCCTTTCGATTGTTTGTTTTAGATTCACGATTTGAAGACTCAAGCTATAGGTTACGCTGCGCCTTTTGCGCTGGTGTTTGGTATCACATCATCGATATTCTCTGTCATCCTCGGTACAGTTTTCTATAAAATTTTAGGCTCCTGAGAACTGTACATTTTAAATTTATTATCTAATATTTGAAAATGTTCTAGAAAATAAAGAGGATAAAACTAAAATGCAATTAACTCAAGAAAATATATTGTTCTTCATTGTTTTCTACATTATAGTGACAACCTTTTGGGCTTTGTTTGTAGCTGAAACTGAAAGCCATATATGCCATTTTGCTGTCTGCAGTCTTGGGTTTTGGTGTGGCTATGAGTTTGAATGTTGTATACACTCATTACTACATTTGGCGAGTTCGAATCACCTAGAATCCCAACCCAGTATGATCAAGTTCCAACAACAATAAGCCCATCTTTGGTTGTGCAATCATGATCTTTAACATCATAATAGTTACTGTACTTCTTTTGATTTGGGTAGTCTTAATCAAATTCTTATGTTTCTGTAAAGAAAATTTTTGCATGGAAACCAAGTAAAGTTATACTATTAAGTCCAATATCATGTCATATTTATCACTTAAGTTCATGAAATTTACTTTTGAGCTCTTAACCATGTTCGAGTTTCAGGACATGTTATTTCTTCTATTGTAGATTATTAACTTTGAACCTAAAAAATAGTCGGTGTGAGGGATGGAAACAGTCTATCATACAAGGAAAATTGGTCTTATTATTATTATTGTTATTATTTTTGGGTGAACGAAGTTGAAAATGATAAATGAGAGGTTTCTGAGCGGAGTTGAAAACCATAAATCGGCCCAATTCAGGTTGACCTGATTCAGGTCGCGTCAGGTCGGTTAAAATAAGTGTAGACCCGCAGGTTTTCAGGTCGGGTCGGTTTGGAGTGAAAACCGACCCGACCCAGCCCAATTACACCCCTATGAAGAACTATTGTTACTACTTGAGTAGGCTAATATATATGAGCACTAATAGAAAAAGACTCTTTCTTGACGTTTGTATTTTTTCATTATTGACGTTTTTTGGCAAAAATGTCAAGGAAGTGGTGATTTTATAGAAAAAACGTCAAGAATTTTGATGAAAAGGCAGGGGTGGGAGAATTTTTGAAAAAAATTTACGCTTCTATATTTCTTGACGGTATTAAATTGTCAAGTGATATATAGATATTCTTGACAGTTTAAAAACGTCAAGAATAGTAATGAAAATAAACAAATTTCTTCAAAAAAAAATTCAAATCTAATTTTAAAGTTTACTTGACTGCTTTGAACGTCAAGAATTTTCCCAAATTTTCCTCCCTTTCATTCTACTTTTCTCCCACTTAAGAAAAAATAAATTCTTCAAATCTTCCTCTTTGCTGCCCTTCTTGAGAGGCGTCCGACGACGCTGCTATTACCGAAGAGCTAATACAAGGGTTTAAGTTCTCTCGATGGAGTTATCTCCTAAGTCTCATTCAGCCTTCCATCATCAGATAATTTTAATTCTTCTATTTTCTTATCCTATTCACCATTTGTTGTCTGTAATGATTTATTTTCTTCCTATTTTCATTTGAAATGGCTATTGGGATTGAAATTCAAGGGACTTGGAATTACGGAGACATGGATTGAAGCTATTGAAACTGATGGCCACATCTTTTACACCTTGCCTTGATGGTCATTATCTTCTACTTGGAATGAATGATGAACATGATTACTTGGAGATGTCTAAATTTTCTAGAAGGGGTGTTGGTGCTTACGCTAGGTAATTCACTCTTTGCATCTTGTTCTTACCATTCGGACGGATTGTTTGGTTTATTGTGGATTTTGTTGTAGTATTGTTATTTGTAAATTTTACTTGGTTTGTCGCTAATGAATAGATATGAAAGACAACTTCATAAGTATTGTAAATTATAATGTTATTAGTTCTTCTGTAATTATTATATAGTGATAAATTGGTTTATGTTTCGTGTATATATAATGATACAATTAAGGAGATGCCCTTCATCACTGAAAATGATTTGTTTCTTGCTAGTTGGCTATGCTGTGAATGTCATTTCTCTTTTTGGCTTTATTTTTAATGCTCAAGGTTTAGTTAAGAAAAACTCAATCAATGATATGAAAAAACAAAACTCTAAAGAACTTCCCCCTAGTTTTAGAGAAATGAAAGCTATCATAGTTGACAGGAAACATGTTAGAGCTTCTGTAACCAAATATCATTTGAAAAGACTTGGTATTAAAGTTGAAGTCACCAGTAACATCAACATGGCAACTTCTTTATGCAGAGAAAATGGATTAACAATACCAGGGTAAGGCCTTTTATTTATTTATTTATTTAACAAGAGTAAGTAATCTTGAAAGGAGTGGAATCACTTGTTAAATAAGTCATTTTCGTTTTTGAACTCTCATACTTTTTTCTTTTAGTCTTATCTTTAGTTTTATATTTAAGTCATCTCACTTGCATTTTTCTTGTTTCTTTAGTTTATAAGTTTTCCAGCTCTATGGGGGTAATGAGGATGAGATTTGATGGTCTTTTAGGTTGATTTCTTTGCTATTTGAGATCTTGTTTGTTTGGACTTTGACCCATTTTGTTGTCAGTAGGATATAAATGTTGTTGCCATGTTATTATAGCTAATAATTATGTCATAACTGTTGTGACATATCATTGTGAATGATTTTGTATTATTTTTAAATGATTAAGGTTGTTGCAGACTACCAATGAGAGTTTAGCTCATTATTCTAGCTCAGGAGTAATTGAAATGTAATATTTTTCTTGAGGTTGGAAGTCTATTGTCCTGTTGAAAAAGATGAAAAGTATGTTCTCGACTTCTGTTGATGTTAATATTATGTTACCGACTACACTATTCTCTTATCAGATATGAAATATGGCAGTTGCCAAACTAGGGTCCGTTTAGAGTTATCTTTAAATTTATTTTCTGGAATTGTAAACATGGACTGAGTAAAAGTTTTTCCCCAATTTGCAAAGGCTGTGATTTGAAGTTTTCATCTATTTTTTAAATCGTCTCCAAGACAGTCCACTGTGTAGTAAATGCTTTGCGTACCCAATTTTATTTGCCTTTCAAAAATTTTATCAACAACCAATTATAGGTATTGATATAAAAAAACTGTTGATGAAAAATATTTACAAATAAAATTTTATTATTTTATTTAAAATTAATTGTCCCACATTGATAAATTTGCAATGTGGTATCACCCTTAAATATTGTTGCGTTTAGTTTTGGGTTTTGGTCTAAGGGCACCCAAGTTTTGGAAGAGGTGAGAAGTTAGACAAATGTGGTTTGTCGACATCTCCACGTGCGCCCATCATGCGGTCAGGTGAGGTGAGGAATATTTTTATTAACTATTTATTTACTTTTTTAAAACGTTTTCCTTTATTAATTGAAACGTTTTTCTTTTATTATTTTAAAACGTTGACCAATGTTGACTGTATCCAAAAACGGATGTCGCTGATCTATAACCACCGACCCTTGATTCGCAACCCTTGTCTATTACGATCGTTGAAGAATTAATATCTGTAACCGACTGTTAACGTTAACGGTCGTTAACGTTACCGTTAGCGGCGACGTTATAGTTTCACACCTATATAAACACCTCTCCCCTTCTCATTTTAACACATCCCATAACATTCTTCTCTCTCTCACGAATACTCTCTTTCCCTCTCGTCTTGATTTTTCTTCTCCACAAAATAATTTCTCTATTTTTATGTTTTCGAGAAAGTTATCAAAGTGTACATTTTCGATCGGTTCTGGTGCAACTCTGATCGAGATTTCAGTTGTTTTATCTTAGAGACGACGTGACAATTCTGACTGTTTGCACACCGAACAAAGTCGCGAAATGTCTTAAAGAGAGTGTGATCTACGACTCAACTGTTTTACTAATCTGTTTTCTGTTTTGCAGTTTATCGTAATTTAAGTTGTTCTGTCCAGCAGCTCGATTCCATCGCACCGTTCACCAACATCTTTAAGACGATTCATTTCGCAACGTGATGGCTGGTTCAAACCAAGGCGATTTCCTCTCCTCTAATATCAATCGTTCATTCTCGTTTAAAGGAGCACATTTCAACAGTGGAAACAAAAGATGTTTTTCTTAACCCTCAAGAAGGTTGTCGCAGCATGCACCACCGAGAAGCTATAGGTCCCTAAAACCGATCCAACCTAGGAGCAACTCCAAAATTTCGAGTACAAAATCCATGACGAAATAAGTTTGGGATGCCCTACAGAAGAAGTACGATACTGAAAAAACTGGTTCAAAAAGTATGGAGTCAGTCGATACTTACGATACCAGATGATGGATGGCAAATCTGTAGAGGCCCAATCCCATGAACTATAGAAAATTGTCCATGAGATAATAAGTGAAGGTATGGCTCTACATGATCAATTCCAAGTTGTTGTTATTATTGATAAGTTACCTCCTATGAGTTCCATGAAATATAAAAATACCCTAAGGCACAAGACAAAAGAGTTCTCCCTGGAAAGTCTGATAACTCACTTGAGGATTGAGGAGGAAGCCCGAAAACATGACCAGAAGGAAGAGGTGAACGCCTTTCCGAAAAGGAGTTCCACTGTCGTTCTTAAATCAAAATTAAAGTCAAAGGGAAACAAGATAAAGGTCCAGAACCGAGGTCGCAACAACTAGAGAAATCAGAGAAATCAGAAACCCTAGTCCGGAAGTATGGTACAAATTCTTTGCTACAATTGTAATAAACCTTGTTACTTAGCTAGGAATTGTAGGAGCAGGAATCGTCCTGCTGTGCAGGCGAACTTGACTAAGGCATAACTTTGTGCCAAGATCAAAAAAATAAATGTGATTGAGGGTTCTAAAGGTTGGTGGCTAGACACTAGCGCCACACGCCATGTCTATCACGACCTTAGTCTCTTTAAAAAATATAATGAAACTAAGGATGAAAAAATACTTTTGGGAGACCACCGCACAACAAAGGTTGCTGGAATCGACGAAGTGGAACTGAAGTTCACCTCTAGCAAGACGGTCATTCTGAAGGAGGTTTTGCACACTCCAAAGATAAGGAAGAATCTAGTATTAGGCTATCTCCTCAATAAGGCAGACTTCACTCAAACTATAGGGACAGATTTACTTACTCTTGTAACGTCCCAAATTTTAAGGTAATTTGTAATTTTTTTTTATTAATTATCTTATTAAATGTTGGTAAATTTGTAGTTGGGATGTTTAAGCTTTGGGTTTAATTTTGTTGTGGTTTGTTTGTTTGTGGTTGGTGAAAAAAAAAAGAAAATTAATGAGGAGAGAGGGGAATGGTGAGTTTAAAGAAGAGAGTGGAATTTGGAATTTAATGAAGAAAGAGAATGGGTATTAATTAGGAGAAGGGATTTTGGATTTTATTTTTGGAAAAAAAATAAAATGGTATAAATGATAATAATAATAATATTTTATTAATATTATTATTATTTTATTTAAAGCACATTGGGAAAAGTGCAATCCATCTTCTCCAATCTTCCTCTTCTTGCAAAAAAAACCCTAGCCGCCCTAGCCACCGCCGCCCTCACGTTCTCCCTCTTCATAGCCGCCGTCGTGCCGCCGCACGCTCTCCATCACCGTCAAGCTTGCGCCGCCCGAATCGGTCTCCTCCATGCCCGAGCGGACAGCAAGTCGCGACACGCCAACTACTCCCAGCCACGCCTCGCCATTCGTAGCCGCGCCCAATTGCCCACCGCCGCACAACACGCCCCACACGACGCCGCTCGCCTAGCCGCACCACCAATCTTCTTCATCGAGCCGAGGAAGCCCTGCATCCAGTCGCTCTCCTCGAGTCGCATCACAGCCATTAAGCGCGCCGCCCGAACGCTTAGCCGCGTCCAGTAAAAGCCGTCCGCCCGAACGCACAGCCACACACCTGGAGCACGCCTTACCGAGCGTCGTCCATCACCACGTGTCACTCCGTCAGACGTCGCCACACAGCCCCACGCGCCTAGCCATTTGCGAAGCCGCGCCTGCATCTCTGCTTCGTTTTGCACCGCAGCCGACACCAGCACCTTCAACCGCGCGAAGCCTCACTGGATCTGCAACCCTGAGCTAGATTTGCTTCCCATGAGCCGAGCCGAGCCTCTGAGATTTCTATCACTTCTCGTCTCTGCTGCCTTTGGCCGTTGTTGGTTTGTTGGTGAGTTTGAGTTTGGTTACTGAAGGGTTAGAATTAATATTTCTTTTGGAGAAGGTTTATTAATTAATGTTCGTGTGTTTAGGGTCGATTGGAGTCTAGCGCGATTAGGAGAATCTCTGTAATTTGAGGTAAGAATTGCTTCTACCGAATCTACGCTTTTGGCGTATAAGGTGTTAAGATGGTTTTTGTGCCTGCTTTTGCGTGTTGGCTTTGGGTTTATCTGGCTTATAAATCTGTATGGATTAAGCATGATTTGTTTTACCGTTTACATGTGATATCTGCTGCATGAGATATATTTAGTTATTGTGATCACAATGCTTATATTGGATATAATTGGATACGATTTCTGTTAACTTATCTAATGATTTTGTACTTGGTTGAAATGATAGGTCAGTTTTCAAGTCGTACGACGACTTGATTCTGACTAGCCAGTGACCAGCCTGTGTGGCGTATCGTCGACTAGCCTATGTGGCGTATTGTCACCAGCATGTGTGGCACATCGTCACTGAAAGTCGTGAAGGGGGTCTGTACGAGGCCTGTTCCGACGTTCGTTTTGAGGACAAGCCCATGTGGCGATTTGCTGTGACAGGGTCGTGAAGGGGTCTGTACGAGGTCTGTTCCGACATATTTGTCAGTACTCAACCACCCGATTGTGTGTCATAAAGTACAAGCCATTAAGAAAAGTTAACGGTCACCCAGTGGAATCTGTAGTGGTTTTCCTTACTGGGTATTTTTATACTCATTCCTTTCTATGTTTTAACACCCCGGTTCGATTTGGGATTTCGGAGCATTACAGTTGGTATCAGAGCCTAAGTTTTTAGATTCTGCAGACTAACTTACGATGTAAGTCTATGGTTTATGTCCCCATGGTCACTTTGGTTCCTTCGTCCTCGCCAGGTATGTTTCTTGATAAGATACTTTATGGATACATGTTTATAACATTGCCTACATAAACTGAAATTAAGATGGATTGTCTATGTGACGGAGAACCTTATGGAAAAAGTTATGGTTAGAAAATGTCGCCACGTAGTTATGCTAAAAGGGAACTAAACACATGTTTAAGTTCAAGTGATTTGAAGCACATTGGTTTGTGGACAGAGTTAAACTTGGTTAATGGAAATTAAAACGTTATTTGATAAATAGTTATTTAAATGAGACTTCCAGAGTTTATATTGTGTTTTACCTTGGAGAATGAGGTTGATGGAATTACAACAAACATTGTCCCAATAAGTCGCATACTTATATGCGAGATTAAAGTTTATTAAGGCAAATTTTGTTAAAGTTGCTAGATGTTAAAGTCAAGGTTTGACCGTGACTCTAAAGTAAGTTATTCTTTTGTTGAAATACCCTTGAGTTGGACACTCAAATTTGGGAAGGTGACTGGACATGTTTAATATTATGGTAGCATAAGGGTATGCTATGGTCTGATGGATTAGATTCGTGGATCGAGTCTTTAATGGTTTTGAGTCACTTTGGTTGATTGAGAACTTGGGTTATTGGAAGCAACCTGTTGCGATTTGTTTTTGCAAGATAAAGAAAGGGTGCTACGCAATAGAGAAAATTGCGTTAGTAAAAGTATTATGGCGGAATCACTTAGTTGAAGAGGCTACGTAGGAACAAGAGGATGACATGAGGGTGCGCTATCCAGAGTTGTTCGAGAATTAAAGCTTTCGAGGGAAGACTGTAACATCCCAAATTTTTAGGGTAATTTGTAATTTTATTTATCAATTATCTTAATTTGATGGTTGATTTTAATTTGAGATGTTTCTTTTGGTTTTAAAATTTTGGTTAATTGTTGGGTAATTATTGGTTATGGTTTTGTTTTATTTGTGGTTAGAGGGAGAGAAAAGGTGAGTTTTAATGAAGAGAGAGAAAAGTGGGTGTTAAATGAGGAAAGAGATAGAGGATTTAATTGGGAGAGAGAATTTGGATTTAATTTTTGTAAGAAAAAGAAAAAGATATAATAATATAATATTAATTTTATTATTATTTCTTTTTCTTTTAAATTAATGAAATAAGGGTTTTTCATCTTCATCTTCTTCCCCATTCCCAAACCCTAGCCGCCGCCCTCTCCATCGTCATCGTGGACCATCGCCGCACCTTTCGTTGAGCAGCTACGGCGCGCCACACCGTCGTCAACCAGTCGCACCGCATCTCTCTACCTCGGCCACGCCGCATCTCTCTACCTCAGCCGACGTCGCTATCTCCACGTAGAACACCCCGCGATCCTACTCGCGCACGTCTGCGACTCTACGCCAGCATGCAGCCACCTCAAGCCTCAACGTGACGTTGCATGGTTCCCAGACCGAGCTTTGTCCTTGCCTGAGTCAGCCCCCATCTGCGCGTCGCACCGTTTCTCCACTCGCACGTACCAGATCCGCGAGTTGGTGATCCATCTGCGCGCCAACCATTTCCCAAGTTGCACCCCGCGCAGCCAGATCCAAAGTCGAGTCGTGAGCCGAGCCGAGCCGTGAGCCGAGCCGCCTTCTGTCCCCGTCGTCGCTACATTTGTTGGTGTGTTTCGTAGGGTCTAGGAAGAATTTAATTTTGATTTCAAAGTACCCAATGAAGTTTATTTGAAGCATTCTCTTGGCTTAATTGGGGTTTTTCGGTTATGATTGAAGGGTCAAAATGAAGGTTCTATTCGGGAGTTTTGTGGTACAACTAACTCTCGATTTTTGCTTTTCAAAGCGATGTGGTTTCGACTTATTTGGTGAGTTTGGAAGTAGCTATTGAAGGGTTAGAATTGATATTTCTTTTTGGGAAGAAAGTATTAACTAAAGTTCTTGTATGTTTAGGGTTTATTGGAGGCTATTTTGTCTAGGAGAATTTCTTTGAATTGAGGTAAGGAATACTTCTACTGAATCCAGCCCTTTGGTGAATAAGGTGTGGAAGATGGTTAGTGTGCCTACATTGTAGTGTTAACTGCGGGTTTTTGAATATTTTATGTATGGATTATGCATGACCCGTTATACTACTGATCTGTGTTATCTGCTGCATGTGAATTAACTGGTTATTGTGATCACTATGTTATAGATTTGGTTTATGGATTTGGTTTCTGTTAACTTTACCTGATGAATTTTGTACTCAGTGGTAGAACGATGAGTCATATAGCAAGCTTGTGTGGCATATTGCTCTGACAGGGCCAATAACAAGTCTGTGTGGCGTATTTGTTCTGAAGGTCGGCTAATAAGCTTTTGTGGCGAATTGTTCTGACATATTCGTTCTAATAGCAAAATTTTCGTTTAATTATCTTAAAATAATAAGTTGGATTTATTTTGAGATCTAATTTGTTTTGGGATGTTAATTATTTTGGTTAAGAAATTAAATATATTTATGGGTATATATATTTAATTATTTTTTTGATTAAAAGATAATTGGTGAAAAGAAAGAGAAGATCTAATTTGATTTGGAAAAAAATTGATTTGGTTGGAATTTGGAAAAAGATAATAATAATAATAATAAAAGATTATTATTATTTATTAATAAATAATATTATTATTATTTATAAATTAATATTGTTATTTATTAATTTAGGGTTGCATAAAAAAACGTGAAGTTATAAAATTTTCTTTTTCTTCTTCTTCTCCTACGTAAGCCTCCCCCCCTCTATGTTGTTTTTTCTTTCTTTTCTTTCTCACCGGTTTCCGACATATGCTCCGCTCAACCGTTACGCCTCTCCGTTCGCCGATTCGATTTAATCTTCCGGATTTGATTTGTCCGTTGTCGCTCACGGTCGCCACCGTTAGTTATATGGATAAAGTATTGGGTAGTTATTTTGTATTTTTGGATACCCAATAAAGTTAATTGAGAATTAATTTGAGAATTATTCTTGGTTAATTGAAGGTTCTTTTGAAGCTATGACTAGAATTAATTCGTATGGTTTCATCTACAAATTAATTGGAGCGTCGACAACGAATTGATAAGATTAAAGAACTACTTTGAAGGGTAAATTTGATTACTAATTTTTATGGAAAAATTATTAATTAAATTGTTATGTATAAATTTTATTTGGAGGAATCATTTGGAATTAATTTGTAGGGTTCTCTCCACGAATTTGATTGGAATTCAGCAACCTATTGGTAAGTTTAAAGTATTTTATTGAAGGATTAAAGTTAAAATTAATTAATAATTTTATGAAAATATAATTAATTAAATATTTTATGTATAGGATCAATTTGAGGAAGAAACTCAAGCAAAAGTATTGACGACATTTTGAGGTAAGAGACTTATTGCTGGTTTCTCGATAGTAAGAATGCTTATGTGACATCTGAGTTGTTGGATTATGTGTTAAATGAATTGACAGATTAGGTAATGAGTTTGAGCTATTTTAAATAATAATTTTTATGGAAAATTATTAATTAAAATTGAAAGTGTAAGAGATGACTTCTACTAAATCCACGCCTTAGGTGCATAAGGTGAAGGAGATTGAATGGTTCGCATGTGTTACTTCATGGGTACAAAGTAACAGTGTGGTTTAAATGTGCGCTTTGTATATTCACTACGTTGGATTGTTTTATTGTGGCTATGTTTTATGGTTGTTATGGGAAACCTTATAACATGACATTTGGTTTTGTGGTTAGAATGTTGGTTATGTGACGACTGGATTCTTTGGTTATATTGTGGTATGATGATTGGGTCTTGGTATGATTAATTATATGGTGTTTATGCATGCCCTTTCATACCATGTGGAATAGAGTTATGGATGTAACTGCTTTACATTTTAATTGTGGATATGGTTGGAT
>JBBPDJ010036988.1:0-12310 GCA_037974625.1 Cucumis cinereus
TGATGTCTGACGTGAGAGCAATGGGCTCTTCAAATTCTCCTCAGATTCAGCTTCAGGATCTGATGCATCGCCATCACAATCCTTCTAACTTTACATATCCCAGTTATCTTCTTTCCCTTGTACAATACAAGAGCTACTATCAAATATCAATGTCCACAATTCTGGGCTTCACTTCTACCCGACCCGACTCAGGCTGACCTGATTTGGGTCGGGTCGGTTAGCATGTAGAACCGACGATTTTCGGGTCAGATCAGTTTGGAATGAAATCGACCCGATCCAGCCCAATTACACCCCTAATAAATAGTTTTATTCGGTGTTTTAATAGACACACAAAAAAAATAAGAGCTTGACATAAAAGAAAAAATTCCTGTCATTTTCTCTTTATTGTTTTCTCTAAAAAAAACATTTCAAGTCCCAAAAATGTTCCCACAAACCAAACCTCATCTACGAGAGGATAGAAAAGGTTCCAAGTTTTGGTGGCCTCACTTTTGGTGGTTTGTACATTCAGAGTCGACAACGAAAGAAGTTTCAATCTATTCTCTATAATTTAATTTTATATTAGAAAAGGATGCTTAGCCTTTAATTTTGTCAATATATTTGGTATTTTTATTTTTTCAATTAAATTTGAGTAATGATTTTGTAAAGTCTTCCACAACGCAAGGTCTCCCATCCCTTCATATTATGCACAAATTCATTGAAAAGAATAAGTTAAACAACATCCATGAAAGATTTAAAGCTAACCAAATTGCACAAGTAAATCCATCAACACCCTAAAACTAACGACTCTAGTCACTCATGACTCTCAAATACAAGTTCTCATACAAATTTGATAACATAAAATTTAGAAGACACTCTCGAGAAGCTCATCTTTTGATGGAATTCGTCAATCTCCTGTTGATTGTCACTTCAATATCTCGAACAACCTTCGAAGTAGTTCACACACTCTTGAAATTTTAGATTTCAATTATGTGTTGAATTTCATGCCTCAAGTGTTAAAAAGGATCCAAATAAATAGCGGAATCAAACTTGGTGAAGAATGTTTTTTTCAAAAATACAAAAATTTCAATTTAGGAAAGCGGGCGCCACAATACTTTTTGGTAGCTTCGTGGCACTCATACCCTTTATCGCAGCACAGTGTTGCACTTGGCAAGCATCTGCTTGTATGGTGGCACAACGCTCTTGGGTAGTGCTCCAACGCTTTCCTGTCTACTATAACGCTTCGCTTTTGGAAAAAGCAATGGAGTAGTGCCGACCTAATGCCATGGCGGTGCACTGTTTCTTGACTTTTCTTAAAGGTTTTGACCTAGTTTCGGCTCATTTTGATTCTTTTGACTTCAAACACTTAATTTCATTCAAGTTTTCTGAAATACACTAGCAAAAAGATTAAATCTTAAAAAAACAACTCTAAATATAAGGCTAACTACACACATTTTAGGCGCGTATCACATGCAAGCCCATTTTTTGTGTAGAAGTTTTTTGGCTAAATCATTTTTTTTTTGGTCTTTTCTTCGCTCCTTAAAATCTTGATGCTTTTTTAAGTTCCTAATTGCTCCAAATTAACCCAACGACTCGTAATAATTGCTCGAGTTGCTACAAATATAGAAATTTAGGTTTATTAACCATACTAAACGAGCGAGATTAGAGGCACTAAGATATTTCATTTAAAGAGTTATCGTTGTTGTGTGATGCGACACCACAAGACAATGTCAAAGTTCTGTCACATTCAACGTCAAGTGCCTTTAGCACTTCACCTAGTGCCACATGGCAATAGGGGTAGTTTGTTAATTGATAGCACCGAAAATGTGCTATCCAATTCCATTTAATTCAGGTGCGTTCCATGATTGTACATTCTTATTTGACTACTTTCTTTGTAATACCCGACTTTTTATTTAAGATGTTTGTGTAAATAAATATTAATAAAATAGTGCAAGGGCATTTTAGTAATTTTTTATAATGGCATTTGAGTAATTTTGTTTAAAAAATGATAAAAAGATAATTTTGTACTTTTGTTTAAAAAAAGAAAGAAAATGATTTATTTATTTATATATTTATTTTTCTTTTATTATTTAGTTTTTTTCAAATAAAAATAAAATTGAGTTTTTAAAAAGAGTGTCAAAAGAATAAGGAAGAAGGAAATTTTGATTTTTTTTTTTTTTGTTAAAATCAATCCTTCAATTCATCCAATTAGATGAAGAAAAGGTAGAATTTGTTATATATTAGGTAAATTGAATTAATAAGAGGAGGAGGAGAAGAAAGAATTTGAACAAAAACAAAGGGAAACCCGAGAGAGAGAAATAATTTTTCTGGGCATTTCAAGTTTGAACACAGTGAAGAAAAAGAGGAAATTAAGCTTCAATTCTTGAAAAATTTGGCCGAAATTTGTGTATAAATTGTGTAGAAAAGAGAGAAAAAGCTGATGGAGAGCTCAATTGGAAGAAACTTGGCCAAAGAGACCACTGAAATTGAAGAAAAAGTGACTCGGGGAGCTGAAAAATAGAGAAACATAACCCAAAACTTGTAAATTAATTTCTCCATCTACAGACCGAGTTAAGGTCTCAAATTTAGAGGTAAGGTAGATTGATAGTTCATTTAAAGTTCTGTAAAATGGTTTGAGTTAATTTTGTTTGCATAGGAAGAAATCGAAGTTTTAATTTTTGGATTTAAGCTCGTCAAAAAACTGGGCAAGGGGACTTTCAGAGACGATTCCGAGCTATCCACGAGGAGTTTGAAGCTCAAACTTTGAGGAAAGCAAGTAGACTCATGCAGAAATCGTTTTCCATAGGTTAGAGCATCTAATTCTTAGTAGATTAAAAGAATTCGCTCGCCAATGTATGGCCGAAGTTGTGGCCGAAAAACTGGAAAATAAAAAGGAAGGAAAATGGAAGGTTGAAGATGAAGTTTACATGTGAAGTAATATATATAATATTATTATTGTTATTATTATTACTATATATGTATATAATTAAAGGAACCCAAGGTATATGTTAACATTTCTATTTTTTTTAACAAGTATTTTTCGAACAGTAGCAATATTAATATATATATATATATATATAATTATATTTAGATATATAGTATTTTAGGAGAAAAGAATTAATTCAAAAAGAAAATTAAGGAAAATTCGATTTTTTCCGATTTTTGTGCCAAGTGATTTAAGGGTCGATTCTGAATTTATTTTCAGGAGATTTGAAGATCCGCAAAATTTACGAGCCAGAGATAGCCCGTCAAGTTTATGAGTAATAGTATTATTTTAATATTTTAATATTTTAATATTAAAATAATGATCGAAATGCACTTTTTTCGAGAATTTGCATAATATTCAGAAAATTTTAGAAAAATTACGCTGTTTTTATTTTTCGGTGTACTTACACATGGTAACTTTTTTAAAGTATGATTTAAATGTTTTAAGGTATTTCCAGTAATTTGAATATAATAGTATTATATTGACAAGTTTTACGAGACAATGTCTGTTTACGAAATAAGCATGTTTTATAATACGTTAGGCTCTGTTTATGTTTATTGGGATGATTTTGATGATTTTCATGACTGTTGAGCATGGTTTGACTGCCATAGGGCCTAAGCACGTTTTGCACGTTTTACGAAGTTCTCGAAATCATGAGTTATGATAATTGAATATTTCTATGAGATTTCTACCATGTTATAAGTGATGTTTAAGCATGATTTCGAGTACTACAAATTTCATGATGATTTGAAATGATGATATGTTTTATGTGACTTGCACGTTTTACGATGATTTATTTTTTTGAAGCATGTGTATCCATGTAAGCCTAATCCTACTATACTAGGTGTGCACACTAGGGTATGCGCTACCTTGCGTGAGGGTTCGCCCACCCTGTCAAAGACGTTGTGGGCGGTGGCTCTGCTACTTCGTAGTAATGCGCTGTAATGGTGTTGAGATTACTCCACCATGACAAAGACGTTGCAGGTATTGACCTCACTGTAACGTGGTTTCGCTGTCATTAGTGCTGGGTTTGCCCCACTACGACAAAGATGTTATAGATGCTCGCTCAACTATAACGTACGATACCGTCGTGTGTATTGAGCTAGCTCTACCATGGCGAAGACGGTGTTGGTTTTGATCCCACCACTACGTAGTTATAGCTATCGTTAGTGTTGAGATTAATCCACTACGGCAAGGACGTTGTTAGTGTTGGGTTTCCCCAACTACTGCGTAGTTCAGTTTGATACATATCGCTTACAGATTTTCAGATATTCATGTTTTAGCATGATTTCAATTATGCATAGTTTTACCATGATTTACAGATAAGTATCGTGCAAGCACATTTCAAGTTATTTCAGTTTAAATATGATTTGTAGTTTCAGTTATGATTTGATTTATGAAATTTTCAGTGATGTTTTAAGTATTTTCTATTAAAGCATCACTCACTAGGCGTTTTAGCTCATTCTTTCAAATTTTTTTCCCACTTTCCAGGTAGAGATTGTGATCTTGGAGCCTGACCTACCACAGACTGTCTGCTACTCGAGAAGTTTTAGTACTATTGTACGTTAGTAGTAAATCATGCATGTTACTGTTATAATAAGTTTTGGTACAGTCAGATGGGTTGTATTAAGACAGTATGGGTTGCACTATATATAAGATATTTATTTTGTTTTCGCTGTTAGGTGTTAAGTTTGAGATTTTTTTCTGTAGTTAAGTTTATTACGCACTTTTTAAGTTATTAGTATTGTTTAAGTCGTAGTTAAGTTAAGATGGTCAGTAAGGATCGTCATGGTAAGGACGAGATTCGCTGGCTTCATGTCATCTCCTCAGCTAGGGTTAGAGGGTCTGGGAGAGGGTGTGACATTGTAGGTTATGAACTAATCAAGAATAGAATTTAACGTTGGTGCCAAATTAGAGCTTAATTGGGCTAAAATAAAGTCAAAGGGCATCAACCGGATTGAACCATGAAGAAAGGGAACCAATTTGCTTCAGTCTTGCAACACCACGCATAGTGCCGTTGTAAGACAGAATGGCCAATGTTTGCAAAAAGCCTACGACGCCTCGACGCTATGATATTTGTTGTCTTGTTTTATTTAAGTTAATCTTCCACTACTAGGCTTGAGGTATGTCCGATTTTAGCCTCTCCAATATACAATTCTCTCTATTTTCTACTCTCCTTTAGGTCTTTTAGTGCACTTTAACATTTCTCCATTGCTCGACATGATGAGAATGGGCAAAGACAACAATTTATAGCTTGGGTTCTTAGGATTTCATTATATTTTTTTGGCATTTGTGAGGGTTTGAACTAAATCATCTTATTGTCGGATCTCAATTTTGTTTTGAATGATTATTATTCATATCGTGGATGCTTGTGGACTGATGTTTTCTTTGATTGTTGTGTAACTTTCTTGGTTGCATGATAATTGAATGGAGCAATAAGTTGGATTAGCTCGCTAGAAAATTCATGTGTGCATTGTACTAATCAACTTAGAACTGAACCATGAAATAATTAACTAGACGCATGGAAGTTAATTATTTATCCTAACTGGTAGTGTTCAAAATACCCTATCTTATTCTACTTAAATCGAGATCTTTCTTGTACTTTACGTGTCTATTACTTGATTTTGTAGCTATTGAGGTTAATTCAGGTAATTTTAGGTCAATGTATATTTTGAGACAAAACGAACACAGTTGGAGGTTTAGAGCAATAACTGAGCAAGAAAAATCAAGTTGGCACATTGAAGGCACGACACTAGCACAATATCGTAAGGCAAAATGTTTGATTTTCGGGCATAGCGCTGCCCTATAGCATCACTACGCTACAAACTTTAAACGCGAGAAGTTGAGCGCAAAACACACGGCACCGCTGTGCAACTTCCTTGCGCGACGGCACTACGACATAAATATATTTTTTTTACGTATTTGCTAACATTTGACAAACAAGTTTTGGCACACAATTTTAGACATTCTTCTCCAATACTCTTTGAATTCTCTTGAATCATTCGATTCAGGACTATAATTTATTATTGTGGACGTTTTTTTGATGATGTATCATAGCTAAGGTACTCATATCTAGCTCATGATTTTAAGTTTATCTCTTGATTTGCACATTAGTGAGAGTTTGAGTATTTATTTCTTGTGAACCTTATGATCAACTGAATTCTTTCCTCAAACTTATCTCTATGATTAAATGTGTTTGGAATTATTGACAGTTAGCCAATTAAGTTTAATCAGTTGTTATAGATCAAATTCTAATGTGCGATTAGTAGGTATAGATCGCAAGATAACGGAAGCTAAGTTAAACTTGTTCATTGATTCGACAATTTCAATCTAATGACATTTGTCTAACTACCTTAGGATTGAATTCTCTTCAAACATTAAATTAGTCAAATTCCAAAGTTTTTTATCGACTTAGCTTTTGGCCCAAATGTTAATGCCTGTTTATTTGCATGCTTAGGATGCTTTTCATCTAAACATAAAGATTAATTTGAATTGTATGACATCACTCTAGCTTCTCTAGACGTGCTCGGCTAAGAAATTGTTCATAGTTTGCAAGGGATAAAATATGCATGATGAATCAATATTGAGTTGTTAATCAAAAGTAAACTATACAAATCCCGGGCTAGGTGTTTGTCTCATTGATAATTTTAATCCAACAATCTATCAATTTGTGTTTTCTTGCCATCATTTTAGTTCACATATTCAATTACCATTGGTTACTTTACAACAAGTTGATCTCAAGGCAAAATCGATAGCTTCTCAGTGGATCGACCTGTTGCTACCCTAATACTATGAAATTATGGTGGAGAATAAAACAATTATTTGGTTTGATCGAAAGCCTCGACAACTTTCGATAGATCACTAAATTTTCCTAAAACTTAATGCAATTAAGTTGATTCTTGGACCATATTTTGCAATCAAAACTAGGTTCTTTTTCATATTTAATTCCCCTCAATTCATCTTTCTTGCAATTTAAATTCTTTGCAATCAAAACCAATTTCAAACCCCCACTTGGTTACCCTTGGGTTTGAAATTATTTGTGCTTCGTGTGTTCGACCCAAACTTACCACTAAGACTAGTTCTTGTTGTGTGATTCAGTTAAATATTTTGTTCAGATTTAGGTAACGAGATCTGTCCAATCAGTAATTTTCATCCCTTTTTTGCTTGAATGCTTCATTTTACTCTTATCTTCACTGTTTTAGGCTGTTGAATAAGTACTCATTCAAACGTTAAATATATAACTACTAACCCAATTTAGGCCGAGAAGGATAACTCATTTTTAGAGTATTAAGAGTGGACTATTGATGCCAAAAAACTTGATGACAACACGATAAATTTATAATTTATGAAAGAGAAGACCTACAAACCAAAGAAAGAGGATTCAATGCCGAAGTCAGAGATGAATAAGTATATGTATATTAAAGAAGAAAACAAAAGTTTTATTACTGAAAACAATACAATATATAGTATAAAAATAATACTATATATAGTATAAAAATTAGTAAAAGATTAAAAAGCCATAAGTGATAGTAGTCATCATTGATAGTTGTCATCATTGATAGTCGTCATTACTAATTGTTTTCAATTTAAGAAATGTGCTATTAGTTGCTATCATCAGTTATAGTTTCTATCAATGATAGCCACTAAATTGTAGGCTTGACATTTTAAAAAAATTTACTAGTTGATTGATCAACATATAATATTTTTACAAATATTTTATCCATATGCTATATTCTTAATTTATCCTTTTCAAAGATACGAAGATAATGGTAAAAAAACGAGATATTGCATTCATAGTTGTTTCAAATTTTCTAAAATGACAATAACCTGATAACGATTATTCAAGTGGTCTACATTTTATGAATGAGGGAGAGTCCTCCATTCCTGTTCAGCTAATGCGTACGTGCCAGTTTGACTTCTTTAATAACTTGATACCAACCTTCTCATATTAGTCTATGTTTCCCCTGCAGTTAGAACTTAGTTATGATGCCTTACTTGCCTTCACACCAAATCTCCTTCCTTAAAACATCACATTCTCATTGTGGTATTGTTAGTATCTAGCTATCATATTCTAGTATACAGCTAAACAAAAGATTTGCTATTTCACAGCTTTTCAAATCTCCCACAAAGTATGTTGAAACCCCTCTCCTCCTACCCAACTAAATGGAAGAGAGACAAATCAAATGAGAAAATTGTTACGCACCTAAAATGTACGTATTTAACCTTATATTTAGAGTTGTTTTTATTAGACTTAATGTGTCAACTAGTGTTGCAACTAGTGTATTTCAACGGATTTTAGTGATATTAAGTGTTAGATGCCAAGAAGATCAAAGGGAGTCAAAATCATTTAAAAAATTAATAAAACGTAAAAAAAACCATAATAACAGGGGAGCCCGGGACACTAGGTCGTCACGATCCCCGCCGTTTTTTCCAAAACTGAAGTACTGCAGCAGACAATGAATCACCGGGACGCTACCAATGAGCGCTAGCAAGAAGCGTTGCGATGCTAGGCAAAGTGTAGTACTCCGATATGATGCAACCAAAAAGTGTTGTTTTGCCTGCCTTCCTTATTTACAAATTGGGCATCTTTTGGATGATTTTATTGGCCAAGTTTGCTTATTTACAATATGTTTTTAGCCTAAAAAAGTTAAAAACTTTGAGAATTATTTTAGAGACCCTTCGAGCTCCCAAGGTGGTGACCATGAGGAGATTGACGAATTCCATCAAGCTTTATGAGAGTGTCTTCTCTGGTTCTTAACTCTTCTTTACATTTATGCTATCAAATTTGTATGAGAGTAGGTATTTGAGAACCATGAGTGGCTCATTAGTTTTAGTTTATTGATGAGTTTACTAATGTAATTATTTTAGCTTTAGTTTTTTTCATAGATATTATTTAACTTATGTTTTTTAGTTACATTGTGCTTAATTCTTATTGATTCACCATCAATTTATGTTAAATTGAATGTTTAACTTGATCTATTTCTTTGAATCCTTATTAGTCTCTCATAAAAAATAGCTAGATTGACAATGAAAGGTTGTTAATGACAATTCTTAATGCCACGAGCTTTAAATTTATTTCAAGACATTATTATCATTTGAGCTTGAATGAGTAGGTTGCATTTGAGAGAAAGAAATTATGATTTTGGTTCCTAGACCTAAACATGTTGCTAAAGTTAACTCCATGAATTGATTAAAGTAACCTTAATGATGATCGATGTGAAATCAACACCCTAGAACGTCTTTTTCTCTAAATTCTTGTTGTTTGTCATGTTTACTTTACTTTTACAAATTGCTCAACATTCAATTTTGTTTCCTTAGCTAAAACCAATTTAATTGTAAAAGAGCTATATAAAACTAGTTCATTGATTTCGGAGGACAATACTCAGTCTTTACAAGCCGTTTTACTATATTATAACTTGATCGTGAGTGCTTGCACGATTGAATGGATAAAAAATTCTAGCATAGGTTTTTAAGCTAAGATATCACAATTTCTTACATGATCATTCCCCACGTGCAAATATACTTCTATTACCCAATAAATTTAGTAAAGCTAAATTGAAGTCCAGAGGAACAAATCAATTGGATACATCTAGATGTACTGCATACTAAACATGTCAACCAACCACATTAAGTTATAAGTATAGTACAAAGATGTGACAAGTAGGTAATGCGTCACAAGTCAAACATTACAATACCTATGAAATGCAAAAAATTCATGAGTTTAACTTAGTCATGTTATTAGAGGAATAATGAGCTTAACGATTATGGATTAAAACTTAATCAATAGCCATAAATCAAGCACTTTGTCTTAGTTATCGGACTTTACAAAGAAACATATTCATAGTAATAAAACAAGATTAGCACCCATAGATAATAAAGAAGTAATTATTAAATCAATAACAAGTCTCCCAAGAGTTTTAATCGAGAATTCTTCTAATCCAAGCTAGAAAAAACCTTTTAGGTTGCACAATTCTAATCTGAAAAATGTATTAGTCTCAATTGTTAGATCGAATACTATCAGCAGTTACACTGATTACTCAAAAACTATGACAAGATGCAATGCAATAGTAGGTAGATGGATAGTAAGATACACACGAACGTTGGTAACCCAATTTGGCAATAATAACTTACATCTGGGGGGTTTCCACCCTATTAGGTTCAATTTTATTATTATTAATAAAAGCTCTTCGAGCTTACAAAGTTACAATCATAGCCATAACTTGTGATAATAACTACAAGCAATTTGATGCAAGTTCTATGACTCTACGCTGTATCAGTAAGCTCCTCCTGTCTATCACCACGATAAAACCACAAGCTCCTCTTGTCAGAGAGTATAGATATGTCCCCGACGCATCATATATCTTGCATTTTCTACTTTCTTTTATCCCTTTCTATTCATAATGCCCTGCGTGAGTCCTCTTGCATGTTAATGTTAGACTCCCCCCAACACTGCTAATCTTTTAAACACAAGATGTACCACAAAAGTTGATAACATGTATAACAACCCAAAACATTACCCTGATCTCATTATTATAATAAAAATAAAATCAGCCAGAGCAAACAAACCTTTTTTACACTGATGAAAATCACATTCAAGTTAAAACACTGCTACATTTGTTATGTATATATATTCTGCACATCTGGAAGAAAAATAAAGACATACGTAAAAACCTCCAACCATAACAAGATCTTCAACTATGTCAGATATACTAAAAATGCTCCCGGAGATCTTAACCACTTTGCAACCAAGTATGAAGAGAGAGAATAAAGAACTAAATATAGTTGACATATATTCTCATTAATAAAGACCAAAAAGAAATTTGTCAAGCCAATATTATAACAAGCTCCCCCTTTGGCTGACATGATTTCTTTTCGTAACCCACCATCCATGACTAACTAAGTCCAGGACAGCTTACACAGCCAACAAACAAAAACATAGCAAGGCTCACAGTTATCCATACCCCAAAAAAAACGAAAAGATAGATGTTATTCCCAGAAAAACCAAAAGTAGAGCATACATACAACCACAAAAGAAGTTTCATCTCCACAAAAGAAGTTTCATCATCAAAACAACAAAGACTACACATATCTCCCCCTGGGTGAGAGAAGAAATTATAATGAATCACGCTGAGAAGAGGGCCCTCAGAAGAGCGATCAACAGGAACTAACACTTGCAGAGTAGCAAACAAAGCATCAATTGTAGCACGCCAATCGGTAAGACAATGAATGGTAGTACTCAGAGCCTGCGACTCAGAATATAAAGTTTGCATCAACCGAGTTTCTAAACCAGGTGGCAACAATAGACCACCATCAGGAGCAGAAATGTTATTAGAAACATCATCACTACTACAAAAAACACTTTACTTGACACTTTCAAGTTTACTATTCTTGACGATTTTATACAAAACCGTCAAGTAAAGTTAAAAACCGTCAAGAATAAACACAAGAGGAAAAATTAGGATTTTTTGCTGATTTTTTTTAATACTTGACGGTTTTTACCTTTCAAGTTTAGTGTATTTTTACTTGACAGATTTTAACCGTCAAGTAATAGAGTTAAATTAAAAAGAATTCATTTGGGCTCCCATTTCATCTTAAAAGCGCGTCTTTTCTCTCCCAAAATCGCGAAACTTCTTTTCTTTTCTCTCCTCTTTTCTCTTCGTTTTTCTTTACCCTTTCCCTCTCTTCAAAATTTTTCGTCTGCGCAAATTGAAGAACGACGCCAATGGAATCTTTGCACCATAAGCGCCGGCCAACTACACCTGGAGCGTCGACCACCTGCACGCGACCACCTGCACCGAAGCGTCGGCTACCAGCACGCAAAACGTCGACGGTATTTTCGTTCGTACTTTCTTTAGCTCTAATTCATTTCTCAACCGTTCACCACTCTGATTTCTCCCTTATTTCTAGGGACGATGAGGGAGGAGTTTACCATGGAGCATCTGATTGCGCGTTGGTTAGTCACTTTTGCTGCTGGAGATATTGCATTCAGTGAAGTAGAGCCGCAGACTAGGGTTTATGCAAAATCGATGTCGTTAGTGCTCGACGCCGTAGAGAGAAATTTTGAGGTAATAACTCGTAAGTTGGGTGTTGGGTTTTCTAAACAAATTGGGTAAATGGGTTTGGTAATAGCTAGGGCAGCACACCATCTACCTTGAGTTTTTCTAATGATGCTCGAAAAGGGGAAAATGGGAGATTGTTGGATGGTTGATACACATTCATTGAAGATGTTGTACAATAGGCTTTTATAGTAACGTTTTCTGAATGCTAAAGCAGATATCATATCTTATGTCCAGCGCTTGAATGCTGAGGTATGATTCGTCACTTTCTCTGCTTTAGTTTTTGAAAGTA
>JBBPDJ010036989.1:0-12309 GCA_037974625.1 Cucumis cinereus
AAATAATATTTTAAATCAAATTTTAGCAACATATCAATGACAAAAACAATATTGTATTATTGTTATTAATTTTACATCGAGACTCCTGTTATTTGATAATTATTTTGTATATTTTAATGCATGCTATACATTTTTTTTATATATAATTAAGTTACATTTAAATAATAAAATAAGGAGAAAAATATAAACGAAAAATACCATAAACAAGAAATACTTATCTCAAAATGTTTATAAGTCTTATTCTCAAAAAAAAAAAGAAAACAAAAAACATAAAACATAAATCAAAAAATTAGAACATTATCAATGGGCCCTAAGTATCTCTATATCCTCACACTATTCCAATGTCAATAAGAAAACCATTGGTCAAATTAAAAATGAAGGATTTCTTTTGGATTTGACTAGAGAAAAAGTGTTTTTTAAAGTCATTTAAAAAAAGTATATTTAAAATCCACTTTAAAAGTGTTTCAAAAATATTTTGAGTGGTTTCCAAACACTCATTTTTTTTCTCAATTGAATTGTTAAACAAAACACACCCTGGATGGTAAGAAAATGAGAGAAGGTACTGTTGAAGGGCGGGCTAATGAGTCTTCAAGGGTTTTCTTTTTTCAATTACAGGATATGACCTATACTCGCACACTATTTTAGAATAGTACTAAAGAGACAATGATCTACACACTTTGCTTTCTTAAAATATACGATTAATAGCAACATGCAGCCACATCGATAAGATTGTATGTTATAAATGATATACTTTTTTGGGGAGGCTACCATAATGATGTGACAAGTTATTTTCACCTTTGGATGATGACCAAAAAAAAAAAACCTCAAATTTATGAGTTTATTCATGCTTTGCTTTTGTAAAAATGAAGAAAAATGAAAAATGGACAATTCCAAATGTAACAATTAGATTCAAAGTATTATCATATATAGCAAAACTTTATAAAATTGCAAATATAGTAAAATCTATTGAAGTCTATCAATAATAGAAGTCTACCACTGGTAAAACATATTGCAAATATTGGTCGATCACTGATAGATCATAAGAATCTATCGACGATAGACTTTGCTATATTTGAATTTTTTAAAAATGTTGCTATACCTTTAATTGTTATCCAGAAAATTGCTACTCATTATAACTACCCAAGGAAAAATGAAGGAGATATTGAAAAGAAGAGGGAGAAATAAGGTGAGTGATAACTTGTAGAAATGCATGGTTATTGCCTCTTTTTTTAGAAATAATATGAGAAAAATGATGGAAACGGATGTATCTCGAACAAGTTCTTGACTTAATTCTAACTCACGCTTAAACTTGAAAACTTAAAAATCTGCAGGTTTTAGGAAAATGAGCGCAAGCCATTAAGCAGTTGCGTGGCAGCATTCACACATTGGACATAGTGTTATCGTTGAGAGATCTAACTGTTGCATGTTTAACTGAGGTAATCATACCGACTACAGATGGGTGAGGATTTCATTAATAGTATGTTGACATTCTCACCTACGAGTTAGAAGACGATCTTATATGCGCGAGCCTGCAGTTTCCATCTTCTCAATTAGCATGTTTAACAATAACTCAACATTGGCGTATCTTACGAGGTGCGAGAATGGCTCTGAAACTATTTAAGAGCACCCAAACTGACAAGAGAGACAATCCATGATGCATCATATCGAAAAGAAGAAGCAAAAGACTTGGGACTTCGTATTAAAAGACTTGAAGCTATCCACTCCATACCATCACTTCTGACCAGGCTTGGGAGAGCTTATTCATGGCAATCATTAATCATCACCCTGCGTCGGCAACTTGATTTCTCATTTTATTTATAGTTGCCCAGGTGCCTGTTAATTACTTCACTGTCTTTATTTCTTTCTTAGATTTAGTTCATCTCTTTGTAATCTTCATACTGTACTTGTTGAACTTCTAATTTGATTTATTTGCTTTATCTTCATTCTTAATTTTGGTCATGAGTAGCGAAATGCAACGCGCCGGGTTTACAGCCATGACCCAAGGTTGTTACTAAGTAAAAACCTTAAAATCTATTTTAAAAGACGTAAATAAAACGAAACAAAAACTTTTATTTAATCCATAGTAAACAATAAAAGGTTTTCAAAACAATCAATCAATCAAATAATGGAAAAGAAAAGAAAAGTATCTAGACGGGATCCGTAAAATAGTTTTCTAAACCAAATCATTACAATAAGAACTAACAAACAGTTTATTCATAAAGAAAACAAATGCTGAAACAGATCGTAAGTGGAAGCAAATAGGTCTCCTGGTCCCTCCTGATATGGTCACTCGTTCAACTTGCCCCTCGCCGGTCCATACTTACCTTTGCCTGAAATAAAACATAGAAAGGATGAGTATAAAATATACCGAGTAAGAAAAACCACTACAGACTCCACTGGGTGACCCTTAACTTCCCCTAATGGCTTGTACTTTACGACACACAGTCGGGTGGTTGAGTTATGACAAATATGTCGGAATAGGCCTCCGTACAGACCTCGTTAATCGACTCTGTCAAAGTAAATCAGCACACGGGCTTACCCTCAGAACGATACTTCGGAATAGGTCTCCGTGTAGGCCTCGTTAACAGAACTTCAGTAACAAATTTGCCACACAGGCTTGTCACTAGCCTAGTCAGAATCAAGTCGTCGTACCGGCTTGCAAACTGACTCATCGTTTTCCCACCAAGTACAAATTCATTAGGTAAAGTTAACAGAAACCGTAACTAATTAAATCCAAGCCAAAACATAGTGATCACAATATCCAAACATATCTCATGTAGCAGATAACAAAGGTAAACGGTAAAAGGTATAATGCATAATTCACACAAAAATACAATCAAAATATAAACCCGAACTTAACAACATAACACAGGCATCCTAACCATCTCCCACACCTTATACGCCAAAGGCGTGAATTCGGTTAAAGTATTCCTTACCTCAAGTTACAGAGATTCCCTTAATCGAATTAGCCTCCAATTGGCCCTAAACACACAAGAACTTTAATTAATACCTTCCTCCAAAAAGAAATATTAATTAATTCTAACCATCAATAGTCATTTCCAAACTCACCAACAACGACGAAAACTAAGGCGATTGTACAATAAATAACATCGATTAAATCTTCAAGTTGATCCTTCATCAATAAAGAAAACACCGAATTAATCCAAGGAAAATCCTTAATTAAAATTCCATAGGGCACCCTAAATCCCAATTTGAATTCTTCCCAAACCTTACCCACAAACCAACAAAGAGCAATGGCAACGGAGTAGGAGACGACAGAAGGCAGCTCGGCTCGGCTCACGGCTCGGCTTGGCTCACGGCTTGACGCGACTCACGACTCGGTTTGGCTGCTGGGTACGGACCAGACGGGGGGAGACCAGCTCGTGGGATGCAGATACGGCGACGCGGCTTCTAGACCAACGTCAGATATGAAGTGGCTTCGGCTTAGGACTTGCAGCGAACGAGATGTAGCTCGCGGAAAAAGGCTGCATCGGCTCGGCGAATGAAGATCGTCTGGCGACGTCACGTCGAGGCCCGAGGCAGCTACGTGTTGGCACAGAGTTGTGAACTCGTGCGAGGAGGGGGCGGAGCTCGACGGTTGACAGAAGCGAACAAAAAGCAGGGCGCGGCGCGCGGGTAGAGTCTGGCTGTGTGTGGCTGCGATTTGTGCGACGTAGCGGTTTGGGTGTCAGCTCGAGCGCGAAGCTGTGCGACAACAGCGTCTGACGGAGAAGGAAGAGGGTTGCAGCTGCGACGTAGTGAGGGCGGCGGCTAGGGTTTTTCAAAAGGAAGAAAATGAAGAAGAAAACCCTAATTCCCATTAATATAAAAGAAAAAGAAGTAATAATAAAATTAATATTATATTATTATATCGTTTCCTTTTCCTTTCAAAAATTAAATCCAAAATTCTGTTTTCGCAATTAAATCTTCTTTCTCTTTCCCCATTTAATTCCAATTTCGTCTCTCTTCTTTAAAACCACCTTTTCTTTTCTCCAACCACAATTAAATCAAAATCAACCAAATACTAATTTTATTTCAACAATTAATCCAAAATTTAAATCTAACATAACATCCCAAAATTAAAATTTATCAACAACAAAAAGATAATTGACAAATAAAATTTCAAATTACCTTAAAAATTTGGGATGTTACATTCTTCGCTCATTAAGAAACTTTCGTCCTCGAAAGCTCTAATATTCGAACAACTCCGGGTATCGAGCTCTCATGTCATCCTTCCACTCCCACGTGGATTCTTCCACATGTTGATTTTGCCATAAAACCTTTACCAAGGCAATGCTCCTGTTGCGCAACGTCTTCACCTCCATTTCCAGAATCTCCACTGGTTGCTCCACGTAGCTCAAATTCTCATTGAACTTCAGGGACTCATAATCGATGATATGCGACGGGTCAGCCACATACTTCCTCAACATCCAGACATGGAAAACATCATGAACTGCAGAGAGGGATGATCGTAGCGCTAACCGGTATGCTACAGAACCAATTCTCTCCAGAATCTCAAAATGCCCAATAAAGCGGGGACTCAACTTCCCCTTCTTTGCAAATCTCAAAACACCCCTCATAGGAGCCACCTTCAAGAACACCTTATCTCCGGCCTCGAATTCCAGCTCTTTTCGTCTTACATCTGCATAACTTTTCTGTCTACTTTGAGCTGTCTTCATGCAGGCTCTAATTTGCTAAATACCTTCATTAGTAGACTGCACCAACTTAGGACCAACCAACCTCTGCTCACCAACCTCATCCTAGCACATAGGAGACCTACAACACTTACCATACAAGGCTATGCCAATGGTAGCCTGGTAACTGTTGTTGTAAGCGAACTCCATCAAATGAAGATAAGAATCCTAACTCCAAAAAAACTCTAGAGCCCAAGCTCTTAACATATCCTCTAGTGTCTGGTTCAAACGCTCAGTTTGACCGTCAGTCTGTGGGTGAAAAGCTGTTCTGAAATCCAACCGGGTACCCAAGGCATTCTGGAGACGTTTCAAGAAATTAGAGGTGAAACGGGCATCTCTGTCTGAAACAATCGACATAGGAACCCCGTGCAACCTCACCACTTCCTTAAAATACAACTGAGTCCACTTATTTGCTGAGTACGTAGACTTACCTGGAAGAAAGTGTGCTGACTTTGTGAACCTATCCACAATAACCCAAATTACAGTATGGCCATAAAGGGTCTTAGGCAACCCTGTGATGAAATCCATCGATATGTTCTCCCACTTCCACTATGGAACTTCAAGAGGCTGTAAAAATCCCGCTGGCTTCTGTCTTCGTGCTTTCACCTGCTGACACAACAGACATTTATTAACAAAGTCTGCTACCTCTCTCTTCATATTAGGCCACCAGTAAAAACGTTTCAAATCCTCGTACATCTTGGTACTACCAGGATGCATAGCAAAGGAGAGTTATGTGCTTCAGATAACAAGTCCTTCCTAATTTCATTGAATACGGAACACATAAGCGTTTCTCAAACAGGAGACTATCATCAAAAGAAATAGAGAAAGCCTCAGTTTGACCTGCTTCTGCTGGGTGGCACTTCAAACTCATATACTGGTGACCACCTTGAGCCTCAATAATCCTCTGTCTTGATGTTGGTTGCACCGTGAACTGTGCCAACTATGAGGTTACCTCCCCCACTGCAACTGGAATCTCGACTCACTCAAAATCTTGGTGAAACTGAGTTTGCCTGGTAATAAGAGCTGCTAAATGGGCTACCTTTCTGCTCAAGGCATCAACTACCACGTTTGCCTTACCTGGATGGTATAAGATCTCACAATCGTAGTCCTTCACCAACTCTAGCCACCTACATTGCCTCATATTCAACTCCTTCTTGGTGAAGAAGCATTTGAGACTTTTTGTGGTCGGTGAAGATCTCTGTCTTTTCCCCATACAGGTAATGTCTCCAAATCTTCAGTGCAAAAACCACTACTGCTAACTCAAGATCATGGGTGGGATAATTCTGCTTATGAACTTTCAACTAACAATACGCATATGCAACTACCTTCTCGTGCTGCATCAACACACAACCCAACCCTTTCTTTGCGGCATCACTATAAATCACAAAGCCTCCTAAACAATCCGGCACTGTTACGACCAACGTTGTGATGAGCTTCTGCTTGAGCTTCTGAAAACTACTCTCACCAGCCTTGCTCCACTCAAATGTAACTCCATTCCTGGTCAACTGAGTCAAACGAGAAGCCATGCGGGAAAAATGCTCCACAAAACGTCGGTAATAACCCGCTAAACCCAGAAAGCTACGAACCTCAGCAACAGTAGAAGGTCGAGGCCAACTGGTAACTGCTTCAATCTTGGCAGGTTCCACTGAAACTCCTTCTCTAAATACGACATGACCAAGGAAAGATACCTGCTTCAGCCAAAATTCGCACTTGGAAAACTTGGCATAAAGCTCATTCAATCTCAGAGTCTCCAAAATCTTCCTCAAATGCTCCTCATGTTTCGCCTCTACCTTGGAATAAACCGAGATATCATCAATAAACACAATCACATAGGTGTCAAGGAAATCTTTGAACACCCTATTCATCAATTCCATAAACACTGCAGGAGCATTGGTCAGCCCGAACGACATCCCTATGAACTTATAATGTTCATATCTCGAACGAAAAAGCAGTCTTGGGAATATCACTCTCCCTTATCCTCAACTAATGGTAGCCTGAACGAAGATCAATCTTCGAGAAAACTGTAGTTCCTTGTAACTTATCAAACAGATCAACAATTCTAGACAACGGATACTTGTTCTTGACCGTTACTTTATTCAGCTATCTATAATCAATGCATAGACGCATAGACCCATCCTTCTTCTTGACAAACAAAACTAGTGCACCCCAAGGTGACACCCTCGTCAAGTAACTCTTGCAACTGCAGTTTCAGCTCTTTCAACTCAGCTGGAGCCATTCTGTACGGAGTTTTAGCTATAGGCTTAGTACCCGGCTCCAGCTCAATAGCAAAATCCACAACCCTTTCAGACAAAAAACCCAGAAGATCTTCATGAAACACATCAGGGTAATCCCTCACCACAAGCTCAGACGACAAGGAAGTATCAACTTCCCTGGTGTCCACCACGCTAGCCAAGATACTCCAAGTACCCTGATTTAACATCTTACTGGCTTTCATAGCCGAAATAACCCTGGGCAACACTACAGTTCCTACCCTTCTTAATTTAAAACTTGTTTCATCAGGAGGGTTAAAGATCACCTCCTTACGAACACAATCTATAGTAGCATGATTAGCAGCAAGACAATCCATGCCTAGTATCACATCAAAATCTCACATATTCAGTACAAACAAGGTGATATCTAGCACACGACTTGCTATCTCTATCTGACATGACTTAACCTTCTTCTCAAACAACATAATTTCTCCTGATTGAGTAGTAAAAGACAAGACAAAATCAAGAGGTTCAACATCCAAATATGCATTCTCCACACAGACTTAAAATATAAAAGAATGCGAGGACCCAAAATAAAAAAGAACTAAAGCATAGTGCCCCAAGATTGGGAGCGTACCTGTCACCACCGTGCCTGCCTTCTTTGCCTCTTCCTAGTTGGTGGCAAAACTCGACCCTGTTGCATGCTTCCACCTCTCCGGGATGTGCTAGCTAACTGATTCCTGGCGGCTGCCGAAGAATTATTAGGACATTTGTCTGCTATGTCCCTAGCTGCTTGCAAGGGAAGCAACCTTATCCAGCACCCAGCATTTACCCGAGTGCCTTCTCCTACACCTACAGCAAGGTTGTGGCTCTCTTCCTGTAGCTTTGACCCCTTTAAACTGCTCTCGATGGTGACCTTGTGCTTCTCTAGTCCTCAAACTCTTCTACGGAACTTCTGCTGGCTTGCTCTCAGCCTTTCTCTTCTGTCCAGAAGAGGATTCCTTCTTAGACGATTTCTTTGGGACTTCCTCATCTCCATCACAGGCATTAATTGCGTGGCGCAGGGCTTCTGCCTGCGTGGAAGGATTAAATGATCTGACAAAGCCACGGATGTCCTTCCTCATGCCTCTCCCAAACCTCTCAGCACGGGTCGCCTCAGTTGCGACCAATTTTGGAGCAAAGGGGGACAACATGTCGAACTGCTAATCATAATCAGCCACTGACATCTACCCTTGCTTCAGATCTAAGAATTCCTGACACTTAGTGTCTCGATGGTTAGCAGAGAAGAACTTCTCATAGAAACACGTCTTATACTGCTCCCAAGTAATATCGCGAGGGTTTTCGTCCAATCTCCTCTCAACAGACCTCCACTAGACAATGGCCCAATCCCTGATCATGAATGCTGCACATTGGATCTTCTGAATGTCTGGACAGTTCATATATCGAAAGATGTCTTCAATAAATGATAACCATAATTCTTCTGCCGAGGGGTCTTTCAGTGACCCATCAAACGTTGCGGTATCTTACTTCTGAAAATCTCTCAGGTGCTTTGCCTCTGCCAACAGACGGTCCGAACGGTCCTCCGCTACTACTGGTGCAGCCTGATGTGAGAGAGGTGCAGTCGAGACAGATTCGACCGGCTGAAACTGTGTCAAAGCTGCCGCCACGACCGTTGCAATAGTTTGTCCCCACTGAGATGTTAAAGGAGCAAGATCGACTTGTGTAACAGGTGCGGCGGGATCCACAACTGGCTCTGCAGGTTGACCTCGATCTGCTCCTCGTCCATCCCGTTCACCGCGTCCACCTCCTGTAGTACCCCTATGCGGTGGCATTTTCCTAAAACCATCACCACGTCATAAGTACGAGATCTATCTATGATCCATAAAATTTCTAGTTTTCCAGACAATATATAAGCATAACAAAAGCTTACTCAAGAAAATGTACTTGGCGAGAAGAAGTGAACCATATTGACCATAGGGACCAAAACCATAACTTACATCGTAAATAGTCTACAGAAGATGTAAATAAAACGAAACAAAAACTTTTATTTAATCCAGAGTAAACAATAATAGGTTTTCAAAACGATCCATCAATCAAATAATGGAAAACAAAAGAAAAGTACTTAGATGGGATCCCTAAAATAGTTTTCTAAATCAAATCATTACAATATGAACCAACAAACAGTTTATTCATAAAGAAAACAAATGACCAAAAAAATTGTAAGCGGAAGCAAATACGTCTCCTGGTCCCTCCTGATATGGTCACTAGTTCTACTTGCCCCTCGCTGGTCCATTCTAACCTTTGCTTGAAATAAAACATAGAAGGATGAGTATAAAATATTCCCGGAAAGGAAAACCACTACAGACTCCACTGGGTGACCGTTAACTTTCCCTAATGGCTTGTACTTTATGACACACAGTTGGGTGGTTGAGTACTGACAAATATGTCAGAACAGGCCTCCGTACAGACCTCGTTTACCGACCCTGTTAAAGCAAATCGCCACACGGGCTTTCCCTTAGAACGATAAGTTGAAACATGTCTCCGTACAAGCCTCGTTAACCGACCTTCAGTAACAAATTCGCCTAATAGGCTTGCACTGGCCTAGTCAGAATCAAGTCACCATACCGGCTTGCAAACTGACTCATCGTTTTCCCACCAAGTACAAATTCATTAGGTGAAGTTAATAGAAACCGTAACCAATTACATCAAGGCCAAAACATTGTGATTACAATAACCAAACATATCTCATGCAGCAGATAACACAGGTAAACGGTAAAACTAATCATGCATAATCCACACAAAAATACAGTACAAACAAACAAACAAAGACTAGTGGCAGCGAAGACAAGAGGCGACAAAAGGCAGATCGGCTCGGCTCGACTCACGTCTCAGCTTGGCTCACGGCTCGACTCGATTCACCGCTCGACTCGACTGCTGGCTACGTACCAGATGCGTGGAGACCAGCTCGTGGGATGCAGATCCAACGACGCGACTTGAAGACCAGCGTCAGATCTGAAGAGGCTAAGGTTTGGGACTGGCTCGTGAACGGGACGTGGCTCGCGGATGGAGGCTACATCGGCTCGACAAATGATGATCAGCTTGTTGCATCACGTCGAGGCCCGAGGCGACTGTGTGTGGCACAAAGTCGCAGACTCGCGCGAGGACGGGTGCAGCTCGAGGGTTGACGGCGGTGAGGGAAACGCAGAGCGCGACGCGCTGGTAGAGTCCGACTGTGTGTGGCTACGATTGGTGCGACGTTGCGGTTTCGGTGTCAGCTCGGGCGTGGAGCTGTGCGGTGGCGGCGTCTGACGGAGAAGGAAGAGGGTTGCGGCAGCGACGTAGTGAGGGTGGCGGCTAATGTTTTTCAAAAATGAAAAAGATGAAGAAGAAAACCCTAATTCCCATTAATTTCAAAGAAAACGAAATAATAATACAATTAATATTATATTAATATATCTTTTCCTTTTCCTTTCAAAAATTAAATCCAATTTTTTCTCTTCCCAATTAAATCTTCTTTCTCTTTCCTCATTTAATTCCAGTTTTCTCTCTCTTCTTTAAAACCACATTTTCTTTTCTTCAACCACAATTAAATAAAAATCAACCAAATACTAATATTATTTCAACAATTAATCCAAAATTTAAATCCAACATAACATCCCAAAATTAAAATTTATCAACAAAAAGATATTTGACAAATAAATTTTAAATTACCTTAAAAATTTGGGTTGTTACACAAAATATCAGTGTGTTTTTGAAAATAATGTTGCCAACCTAAAAGATCTAGTCTTGAGATAAGATTCTTCTTGTTCAATGAAAGTTAAATTTCAACTTGTTTACTTCTAACCAACTTAAACAGGATGAGTGATCAACGGATTTCATCACCCAAATTCGTGTCCCATATATTATCGAATCACACACCAAGCACCAGTCTTAGTGGAAGTCTATATCGAACTCAGGGAGCACATAAAGTTCTCTAGTAAAATCGTTTCCAACTGAGGTTACTAAGGAGGGAGGTTTATGGTTGTTTTCAAGTGCAAAATAATTAAATTGCAAGAGAAAAGTGAATTATAGATATCAATGAAAAAAAGATCCCAACTTTGGTCTAAAAAAACTCTCTATTTTGATTTGTTTGATTATGACATTTTCATGACTAGATCTTAATGTTAAATCCCAGCCAATTTAATTAGAAACGCAAACCAAATTGTCCTGAACTACAAATTAGTGAAACTTAACAAGATGAAGCATACATGTATGAATTACAATAATCACATCAAAATCTAGGTCAAGTTGGGTAAACAGTTAACTTTCAATCGTCTTGCTAATTATTCTAGTCCAAATCGGTTAGATCAATACTCTTCTAATTACTTAGAATTGTAAACTAACTCGACCATTTGTTATGAAAATTCCTTTGATTTGATCGTAAATAAATCAAATTACTTAGAATTCTATTGATTTGATCCAAAATTTGGGGTGTTTGATGTAGGTTTCTAATAACTATTACCGTGCAAATTGGGAGTTTTTCCAGCATAGTTAATTCGCGGGGTTCGTTACGATTTTGGATCAATTTGAAGGATTAATTTGGAGCATTAATTTGGAATTAGTTCGTAGAGTTTTTCTTTTTGTAAAACAAATATTTTTTTTTGTATTTTCAAAGAAAACGTTAAAATCCATTTGTTACATAATTTAAGCGTCATGTGTCACTCCTCTATAGCTCCAAGTGACAGTCTTCAATTAGTCCAATTTGGTCATTAATCCACCACATCACCACTACATTTATTTTTCTATGAAATATGTTTCAACTATATCTTCTTCATCTACACACTAATTTGAGCAACTAAAGATATATGAGAATCGTTGTTTTAAGTTCTAGCAATCATTCAAAATAACTTTTGAACTATTTAAATAGTTTTATCCAATAAGTTCAAATAAAAATGAATTCTTTTTTTTTTTAATACTTTTTCCATCAATCCAAATGAACCCTCAAACTTCTACTTAATTTACCCAGATTAAGCACATCTAGCATTCTTGTTCTCTCTCTCTCTCTCCTCCACCTCGACCCCCACCCCGACCCCACCTCATTTGCTCTTCCCCCTCATCTGCTACTCCAAAACACACAATAATATCATATCGAACCATTTCCTTGTTAAGCTGATTAAATAGTGAAGTAATTTTGTGTACACTTCAAAAACATTTTGTAAAAATATTATTCTAGGAGAAGGTTGAGTTCTCTACCCTTCAACCATCTTTGAAATTTTCGATTAAATTTTACCCTGAAAAAAGGAAAAAAGAAGGCCTTTTTATTGTTTATATTTCTCTTATAGTTTCCTACAAGCTGACTTTTCTAATTTTATAAAGTCTCCAAAAACAAAAATCAGTCAACATACATCTCATAGATCATTACATTT
>JBBPDJ010036990.1:0-12292 GCA_037974625.1 Cucumis cinereus
CACACTCATCTCACGATCAAGGTAATCTTGTACCAAAGGTTCATCCAAGTCTAAAATGAAGTAATTCTAACATAAAATAAAACAAGTTAGTGTCTACTAGGTCTATTTGAGATATATTAATTGTTCAAAACTAAACTTAAATAGCTTACCAAAAGTCTATCTATTATCTCCCTTTTCACCTCTTTGGATACATCTGACCAATGTTCACATTCAAGCGGTATTATCGCACGTACCTCTTTTCCTAATTGAGAGTTCAACTTCGAAGAGTCCTTACAAACCGATTTTTTATCTTCAAGTTCAATTTTTATAGGAATGAGACCGTGTGCTTGGACATATTTTTCAAGGGCAACTCCTCTAGTTGCTCCTCGACATCTTGTTTTTGTACCAGAACCTGCACGAGAAATATTAGTGCTAATAACTCAAATGTTATTAGAAACTATAATATTTAAACATAAAAAAGAATGCATACCCTGAACATTTGAATTTATCGATGCCTCCTATGCAAATCACCATGACCATTACTTGACTGAAGACTTCTCATATGCTCCCTATGTTTTGCAAGTTCGTGTAACTTTCTAGTTATATTTTTTTTTTTTAAAAAAATGAATATTACCAAATGGATACATACTGGAGATAAGGTTCCACTTCATCACATTTATTTAGAATATACTAATGTGATTTCGCTAACTCATCGAGGGTTAATTGTCGACATAGGGCACCACCTAACCATCGTATACGTCCAGAGAAAATTGATAGATCACTATTGTTGATCTCCTCATCATCATTGTTATCATTGTTTCTATCAATTCTATTAAACCTTGTTTCAGTTCCACGTAAATACATAGAACAAAAGTTCAAAGATTCATTTATGACGTATGCTTCTGCAATTGAACCCTCAGGTCGAGCTTTGTTTCTAACATACTGTTTCAAATACCGCAAACTCCTGATACATATAATTCAAATTACATGTGTTGGATCCATACACAATAAAAGTAAGAACGACAAATAATTCACATACCTTTCGATTGGATACATCCAACTATATCTGACAGGTCCAACAACTCTTGCTTTCCACAACAAATGGACAGCTAAATGGACCATCACGTCAAAAAAAGCTGGTGCAAAGATCCTTTCCAACTTACACAAGATGAGTACTATCGCCGAGCGGATCTCGAAGCTTTCCACAATACCAAATTGGGTGTAAAAGGTTTGATGGATGCCGATATTTCTGAACTCCCAAGAATCTTCTGCCACAACAATCAATTGGAGGCGTCCCTCATCTCTTCCCTACAGCTGCGGCGGAGGATAAATTAGCCGACAAAACAGAGGCAAATAATTTAACAATCCCTGTTATCGATCTACAAGAACCTCACAAAAACAGAGAAAAATAATAAAGGAAATCAAAGACACTTCGAGAATTGGGGATTCTTTCAAATCTTCAACCATGGGATTCCATTAAGCGTAATGAAAGAGATGATGAACGGAATCCAACAATTTCACGAGCTAGAAGACGAAATGAAGAAGGATACTGCTGGAAAAAGGCATTAACCTGCTGAGAAATGAAAAAGGAGCGGCTGAACGTGGGCGACGCTGGGCGAGCGCTCCACGATCCAGCACGACACAACGTGAACGACGAAACAGACGACGATTGGTTGAAGGCGACGACACTGGGAATCGCGGGGGGGGGGGGGGGGATTCTGCCCGATGAAAAGGGAAGAAAGAGGAAGAGAAAGAAAGAAAAGAAATAAGAAAGAAGAAAGGAAAAAAATATAGAAAAAGAAAAGAAAAGAAAAGAAAAGATATTGATATTAATAAAAAATAATAAAGTTTGGGATGTTTGAGGTGAGGATTAGGGTTTAGGAAAGTTTTATTTTGTTTTTGGTTTAATGAAAATAAAAGGAGGGAAATAAACAAATTAGGGGAAAATTATTTTTAGAAAACTTTTAGCAACATTCATGTTTGTTGCTAAAAAAAAAATTCTTTAGTGACATTTTTCATATCCTTTCAGTGACACAAACTAAAACTGTGTCTCTAAAAACACTCTTTTGTGACAAAAAAATTTTGCGTCGCTAAAAATAACATTTTAGCTACAAAAATTACTTGTGCCACTAAAACTTTGTCACTGAATATTGAATTTCTTGTAGTGTGTATGTTTTGTTAATTTCAAGTAAGCATATTTTTATCGAAAAAAAATTATTATTTGAACTATGAAAAAGTTTCATTCACAGCGTTTTTTGTCTATACCAGAGTTATAGATGACAAATACATAGTACTTGCTTTATGTAGTTTATAACAAAGTCTTTTTTAGGGATAGTTAAGTATACTTATGTAACGCCCCAAATTTTTTTAAACCTTAACCCGAGGTCGTTACTTATATAAGAACTCATAATATTAACAAAATACACAGCGGAAGCATTTTTTTTCACAAGTAACAACATCAACAGCACAGCGAAAGCCTTTGTCAATAAAGTTTCCAAACACATGGTCACTAGTCCTTCTTGTCCGTCGCCAGTTTTCTCATATTTACCTGAAAAATAAATATGAAAATGGTTAGTATAAAAATACCCAGTAAGGAACCCACTACTGGGCCCACTGGGTTAACTATTAACTTCCTATTAAACTGCACTCTACAATCTTAGTCTCAAAAGCAGCTAATGTTCAACCTTCCGAGTACAACATGGATAATAGATAAAGTTAACAGCTACCATATTTCCAAAACATGCAATCTTAGTCCAAAACATTCATAAGCACACAAATGAAGACATATCACCACACAAACACCTCACACCTTTATCCTGTTTTACGGTTTTTTCATAGCAAACCATAAAAACATATCACCACAGACCCATTGGTTTGTCCATAGCAATCTATCCTAACAGATCAACACATAGCCATTCAGTCCAACTCAACATAGATAACTCATCACCAACAGCTAACTCGGGAGTTAGTCCATTCAGTTAACTCAACCCATAACCATATCTAGCAGTTAACTAAACTGTTTATTTCACTCACCACATAAACCAGTGTCAAGCATTTCGTCACATAACCAAACAAGTCTTGACAGTGTACCACACAGTTAAGCTTGACATACGAGTTATGCATTGATACTTAATAAATCGCTTATCACATAAACCATAAACATCCAGTTTATCATAAGTATACCCTTAGGTCCACTAGGTGACCATTAACCTCTCCTAAAGGCTTGTACTTTACAACACACAGTCAGATGGTTGAGTACTGACAAATATGTCGGAACAGGCCTCGTACAGACCCCGTTAACCGACCTTCAGTAACAAATTCGCCACACAGGCTTGTCACTGGCCTAGTCAGAATATTTTCCTTTTCGTATTCCAAATCAATCAAATCTTCCTCTCTCATCTCTCAATTATCTTTTAACCAAAAATAATTAAATATATATACCCATATATATATATTTAATTTCGTAACCAAAATAATTAACATTCCAAAACAAATTAGTTACCCAAAATAAATCCAACTTATTATGTTAAGATAATTAACCTAAAATTATCTCAAATTTTTGGGATGTTACAACTTATTGGTATACTAATTTTTCCTTCTATACTAAGTTTTTTTTAAATAGTTCAATAGTTCTAATATTGATATTTGTGGGTCTAAGTCTTTGCATAATAATTATTTTATATTATGGTTCCAATTTTTATGAAATTTGGGCGATTCACGATTTTTAGAATGATGTAATTTATGTTTTATTTTAAAAATATTAGACACTAGATTTTTTAATGTTTACGATGCTTAGAATGATGTAATTTAAGTTTTATTTTGAAAATATTAGTTACTAGACTATTTAATAATAGTTGTTTAGAAATAGATTTAAGGTTTGATAGTTAGAATTTGAATGTTAGAAATAGTTGTTAAGATTTTAATAGTTGTTTAGGAATAAGTTTAGATTTGATATTTAGGATTTGAATTTTAGAAATAGGTTAAGATTTGAATCTTATGTGGTTTGAATTAGTTAGGGGTATTTGGGTCAATCGTTAATTCATAATTAATAATTTTAAAATTCATTTGCCATTTATATAATTTTAAAAGTTTTTTACTATTTTTCAAAATGAAACATTGTATTTTGCTATTTTTCTTATTGCCCCTTGGATTTTTTATACGGATGGCCCATTTTCATGGGTCTATTCGAAATTTAGTCAAAAAACGTGAAGTGAAAGAAAAATGACATTTTGATTACGTCAGCACCCTGTGATTTTTACTGTTTAGTCCCTTATTTTAGTACGTGAATCCCAATGCTACTTGATGCAGGTTACACGTTTACTCGATGCACGTTGCTTGTCTACTCGAATTGCTCGATCCAAAAGTCAAACAATAAACTCACATTTGACTACTCGATGCACGTTGCACACTATACACGTTATACGTTACACGCTAACTCGATGTATGTTACCTAGAAGTTCGTTCTACGAGTTGACGTTAAGCCGCAATTTTAGCTAAAAATTATGATGATGGGTATAATCAATTTAATAAAAAGTAATTTTGCATAATAAACTACCATTTTTGTTTCTAACACTTCAAAAACTATATTTTTCCTCCTAAAAATTTCCAACAAAGAAGAAAACAAAACTCATAGCATCTGACAACCAATTTTCTTTATTCAAGTTTATCACATAAGTTGCACTTAAACTCTATATTTTGATACTTACCAGCTTATATAATAATCAGTTTATGTATGAATCAAATATAGTAGAACGAGTTTAGGGTTTTGCATTCAAGGCTCAGAAGGTGTTACATGGTAACTTTAATTTTCATGTCATCTAATGAAAATCTGGTGGCAAATCTACTATTAGAAGGTATAATGAAGCAACAAAATACATTCGTCAAGAATCTTCTAACGTACATGCAGTGTAGCGTGTAACGTGTATGGCGTGCAACATGTAGCGTGTAGCGTGTATTTTACAGTGATAAATATTTTTATTGTAGAATATTTTAGTAAATTTATGATGTTTTCTTGTATTCTAAAATGGAAAATAAATATATATTCATTCAATTTGGCGGTACATGGGATGAGGAGAAACAATGCGACAGTAAAGGTTGCCAAAAGGATGTTGAATTGGATTATACAATCACATATGATGCATTTAAAGAATTGATATACAAAGTGTCTAAGTGTAGTGCATCAGAATACAGTCTAGTTATCCGGCTTAAATACCATACGAACGAAGAGTCATTTTTCCTTCATGAATATACCCACAACTAACCACCGATATATGTAAGTATTGAGAAGATCTAACAAGAAATGATAGGATCATTTCCAACAACAGTTTTCCTAGATAACATGGAAAACACATGACAGTATTATGATGACAACGATGTCGGTGTTGAACTGTACCATGTACTGCTGATGCTATAAACACTTCTGATGCCCTAAACCCTCCTCATGTTCTTTTTGGGAGTCGTGGGACTAATTAAACCGGGAATGAACACACAAATCGAAATGTACAAAGCTTTTCCAGAAGTGGATGCTTTGAAAGCAGTAGTGGACAATTTATAAAACAATCAACTACTCCTAATGTACATTCGATAGTGGTTGTAGACCAATAGACTTGGTAATCGAACCATTCGTTGGATCAAACTTAGATACAAACATTCATAAAGAACAGATCTTCTTCAGCAAGAGTGACGTTAAGATGAGGCTGTCATTGCTGACAATCAAGAACATCTTTGAGGTCCGAGTTAGAAAATCTAACAAAAAATTTTATATGTGCGATGTATACATTCTTCTTGCAAATGAGCTGTTTGAGCAACTAGAACGAAATGATGTGACATATTTATGATAACCAAGTGTACGACCGAGCACACGCGTTCAATTGAGGTGTTGAATCACGATCACAGACAAACGACTGCATTTGTCATTGGACATTTAATTAAAGACAAGTTTGAAGTTGATCGTGGTGATTGTCCGTGTCATATCATATATGATATGGGTCAACAATTTGGAGCAAATATCATTTATGATAAGACATGGCGTGCTAGGGAAATTGCCTTCGCCCTTGGAAGAGGGACTTTTGAAAAATCATATGCATTATTGCATGTGCACGAGGAAGCTTTAAAGATAAAAATAATAGAACCGTATTTGAGATCAAGCTTGAGGACAACATATACTTCAAGTACGTGTTTATGGCATTGGGTCTAAGCTTGCAAGAATTTAGTTCTTGTCACTCTATTATTATTGTGGATAGTACCCATTTGAAGGGTATATATGGGGGACTCATGTTGGTGGGTGTGGCTATGGATGACACGAACAATGATTCTTGGAATTGGTTCATGTCTCATTTGAAATCTGCAATTGGTGAATGTCATGATTAAGTTTTTTTTTTTTAAATCAACATTTGTCCATTTCGAATTCCATTAAAGCAGTATTTCCCAACGCATACCATGCTATTTGTACTGTCTACTTAAAGAGGAATGTTGAAAAGTATTTCAAGGACAACACAATTAGAAAACTTATTCACGACGCATCAAGGACATTTTGTGAATTGAGTTCAAGAGACTTTGAGACAAAATCGTCAATTACGGTAATTAAGGGTGTCGGGGTTGAACGTTGGGCACGGTGTTATCAATGTACAAGATGCTATAACAACATGACAGCAATGGAGCCGAGTGTTTCAACTCCATTAACAGTGAAAACTAGAAAACATTCGATCACAACACTGTTGGAACACATTAGAGGTCTTCTGCAAGGGTGGTTCTATGAACGACGAAACACTTGATCAAGCTCTACATCGACTCACTCGAAGTACGTTGAGGACACGATCAAAATCGAGTTGAAGTTGAAGGAACGGTACCTAGTGTTACTAATTGTCTGCTACAGATTCAAGATCAAAGATGGTGGACTAGGCTGAATTGTTGATCTCCACACCAAAAAGTGTTCGTGCGTTCAGTTTCAGTGTTTAGAGATCCCGTGTTCACATGCTATTACTGCACTTAGGAACCACAATGACAACTCATTCACCTTATGTAGTAGATTGTATAGCATTGAATCATTAATCGTTTCTTATGCGAAATTTGTCAACCCGGTTGGTCATTTTTCCAAATGGAAGAAGCCATATGATTATACAGAGGTTAAGAGACTTTCACCAAAAAGGGTTGTCCGAGTTGGTAGAAAAATGGTGAATCGTATACCATCAGTTAAGGAGGGTTCGAATAAAAAAAAGTGTGGACGTTGTGAGCAACCAGGTCACAATAGAAAACGATGAAACGAACTGCTGAACATTGTCATGCCTCGTAATGTCAAAAAAAAGTCACAAGCTACGTCGTCGTCCAACCAGTAATTAATTGGTCAAGTTGTATACATTCATTGTTAACATCAATTTGTGTGTAGGGTTTGTACTATTAATTAATTATGATACAATTAATTATTATCAATTTGTACAATGTTGGTCAAGTTGTATACAATTAATTATCAAGTGAATTCACTTTCTTTTCCTTGTAACACGATACACAATATGCTCGATGCACGTTATACGCTATACGCTATACTCGATTCATGTTACACGCTACATGCGATATAGTTACATGTTACACGCAATACACCACTCTATACACGTTGCAGGCAATACACGTTACACGCTATACTTGTTGCACGTTATACGCTATACTCGTTACACGCTATATACGTTATACGTTATACTCGTTGCACACTATACACTTTACATGCTATACTCGTTGGTGCCTCTGAAATATTATCGCTATACACGTTACTCAATAGTTTATATAGATATTCTCTAAAATATTCTCAGAAATGTTTATATACATACAACAGTTCAAATTTATAAGCTATATATTCAATTTAAAAAATAAATTTAAAATTTATTTAGATTCATAGAAATGTTTGGCGGCCCATAATCTGGCGACGTACTGAAACCTATATTCTAGGGTTTTAGTGCGATCGAGTGATCTTAGGGAATTACCCGTACATAAATATTCAAAAATTTTGAACAAAAAGTTCCACAGTCTAATGTGGAAGTCCCCTGAAGGTTTCCTAGATTGTTCCAGTATACCATCCATGGCCCAAGTTGGAGGTTCGACTTTGACTCTCACACCCCACAGGTTTCTACGAGGGAGGGAATGGTGTAACATACAGACATTAAAAACTTCGTCAAATCCTGCATTGAGAAATACGTAGGGTAAGAGTCGTACACGATCAGACGCCCTAAGTTGAGGTCGATCACCAACACCATCCAATGTTGACGATAATGGATAGGGGTGAAAATCAATCGAGTTAGTAATGAATTAAATCACCAGCCATATACCATCAGACCGTAGGAGAGTGTTGACCACTTGTGAATACAAATATCTGACGAGGGAACAAGAACCTCCGTATGTATAAAAACATTACATCTATGACCTGTAAAACCATATAAGTTAACACTATTCAACGCACTCATTCATGTAAAACAATGCATCTTAAATAAAAACGTATAAGAATTTACATCGCATTCATTCCACTCATTATCCATCGTGAGCTCCTGAAAGAGCGCTTTCTCTGTGTAGTTGGTACGGATGAGGGCACATCTTTCCGACTTATTGTAAAGTTCAATATCCGAAGCCATCAATCAATACATTAATTCTTTCATAATGAATTGATCGACTGTCTCCGTTTGATCGTAAGGAACCACTGTGCCTCTCTCAAGTGGAGGAATGCCTGGGTCGGTATACTTTTCCTTCAACCTCTTTGCAAGGATCTGTGGTGTGTACGGTTGATATGTCTTCCTTTTTCTACCCGTGTGCCTTGGCTGGTAACTCTCAAGGTTAACCTCGATATTCACACTACTCTCTACCCTCGTCGGTTGTAACCTAGGCGCTGGTAGGGAGAGGATCTCAATATCGTGAAGTTATGTTGGATTCGGTGGAATAGTTGTGACTGGTGTAGGAGGTGATGGTGCAAGGAATATGGTGGGAGGTGGGGAAGGTAGAGGGGTGGTAAAGGTAGAGTGGGTGGTGGAGGTGGTAGTGCTAGAGTGGATGATGGAGGTGGTGGTGGTGGTTGAGGTGTATCGAACTGGACGGGAGGAATCGGTTCATTGGATTGGGTTGAAGGAATTGGTTCATAGGACTGGGTGGGAGAAATTTGTTCATTGGACTCGGTGGGAGGAATTGGTTCATAAGTCTCGGTGGAAGAAATTGATTCATTGGACTCGGCGGAAAGAATTGGTTCATTACACTCGATGAGAGGTGTATTGGATTGAGTGGGATGTAGGAGACTTGGCGGACTTGGGATATAGTTTTCATCCTTTGATGGTCCAATATAGTTCTGTCAGAGAAGAAAAAAGTATGTCAAGTTGCATAAAAAAAATAAACATATCAAAATGCGAAGTTATTTTATGTCCCGACAAAAGTTAGCAATGAAGTCGATTTGATGAAAGGTGGACTTCATATCCATCACATCAACTCTCAAAGAGGTAAGGTCCGACTGAATGTCTCCTACCTTTGTCTCGACTAATGTGACTCGCTCGACCAGTTCATTCAACAGTCTGCAGGAAGGAAGGACTCTCTTGATTCCGATTGGGTGTAGAAACCAGAATGGACCATCTCATGGTCTGGTTGCTGACCAGCAGACTGTTGTCTATCTTCATCATGTGAGGAAGGTGGCACCAAGTCATGTATAGGATCCTCGTGGTGCGTGTTGTATTGACCATAATCTTGGTCCAAATAGGCCTCCTCTAGGTCCCCTATGTCATCGACAGGTCGAGTACGAGTGTGGTCATCTTCCCTACTAAACGACACGCTCTGGTTCATATCATCATCATCAAGCCCGTATACTACCCTCTAATTGGTCGGAGTGTCTCTATACATCTCCTCTTCCTCAGACATCACAATTCTGATTGTGATCACCATCTACATGAATAAACAAACCATTAATAAAATTGTTTGGTTAGACGATTATTAAACTATACTTAACAAGTAATTGCATACCTTGTCTGTCTCGAAAATGTCTTTTGTATGGACTTAGTGGGTAGGGAGTACGTACATTCACACTTCAAGAAACGAGAATTTCTATGGTTATTTAGCCTTGTCACACACTTTCCAGCAACGGTGAATATTATCTCGTATCCCCACAACTGTATTAACATAAAACACATTAGCGACTAAACCAAAATACTTGAAACATAATTCACAAAGCATATAATTTCTTTGTTTTACCTGGAATGCATGATGAAAGCCCGGTAGATTGTATTTAATAAAATAATCTGGATTATTCTTCAATTTTTTCTTGTAGTTATCGGTCTTGCCAATTAAATCTTGTTGTAGACTTGGAAAAGTATTCTCCGATAGAATGTTTTCCCAGTCTAACTAGTGTAATAGTTCATGTTCTCCACATCCATGAAGAGGCTTCTGTCAATGTAGACTCTCGTCTTCTCCCTATCCATCATTGCCAATTCTGTGTAGTAAACACATGTCATATTGATAGCGTCTAAATTGTTTTCGAACTCTATAATCTTGTACTTCGCTTCAAGGACATTATTGTTAATACCCTTTGTGATGAGCTTCTTATAGTACCTAAGGACTGTGTCTTGCAGCTCACACTCAGCTCTTTCAGCAAGTTCTGTATTGGGGTCGGCCACAATCTCGTAACGAGAATGAAATCTTCCTTTGTGATAGTAGCAAGAGTGTCATTCAAATCAAAGATTATGACATCCCTTCTATTGTTGTCTTTCACTTATCGCAACAAGATGTAATGTACGAGCGGACTATTGAAAATAACATACTTATCCACAAACCGCTCGAACACTGTCTTTCTTAAGAAAGCGAGCTGTGTAGGTGTAAGCTTCGGATTCACTATCGTGTTGGCAACAGAGATGTGCGAAGACAAACTGGTAGCTTAGTCGAGAAATTGATCCTTCGCATCAATCTTAAAATGGGTAGTCATTCTGCAAAATAAATAATTACAAAAAAAGGTAGAAACAACCTTTGTAAAATACTTGATGGACGTTACTCGACATACTTGATGCATGTTACTCAACATACTCGATGTACGTTACTTGACATATACGTTACATGTTACTTGACATACACGTTAAACGTTACACACTACAAACGCGACACGTACCAAGGTTTACACGTTGCTCGATTCACGCTACCGTCGACACTCGAATGACTCCAATTTCACAACACAAACAACCTAAACACGCTACACTCGATACACTCGATGCTAGGTTTAGTCTGGTGATCGTGTCAATCGTTGCGATAAACCCGACATTTTCATACTGACAATGAAGGAGAAGATGATAGAAACGCTAAACCCAAATGCAATACCTTATTTTAAACTTTACAACATCGACAAAATGCAAAACAAGACGATGCTTGCGCTAAACCATAAACAAAACGTTACAAGGAGAAGATAAATGCATGAATCGATTAATGGATGATTGCTATCTTTTCAATGTAGAGAACACGTTGGGCAGTGTGAAACGCAAGAAGAAGGTTAATCGGCACCGGAGACCAAAGAAAGAAAGCACAAGAAAGTTGGAAAGAGTGAGAGTAGAAGAAATGTTTGAAAATGTGTACATCGAGTAAACGTGTAAGTGCATTAAGTAGTCCTGGGACGCACGTATTAAAATCAGGGATAAAACGGTAAAATCATTGGGTGATGACGTAATCAGAAGATAATTTTTCATTCACTTCACGTTTTTGGGCCAAATTTTGAATGGGTCCTTGAAAATGGACCATCCGTACAAAAAACCCAACCTAGTTTGGTGTAAACACATCTATGTCTCACTATTACAAAAACATGTTTACTTGACAGTGAAAAATTGTCAAGTAAGGGTTTAGTTGACGGTTTTCAATCCGTCAAGTAAACCAGTGTCAAGAATAAGTTTTTTTTTTCTTGACAGTGCAAAACTGTCAAGAATAAGAGTTTACTTGACAGTGAAAAACTGTCAAGAATAGAGCTTTACTTGCCAGTTTTTCACTGTCAAGTAATCCAGTGTCAAGAATAAGAAAAGTTTATTCTTGACGAGTTTCAACTGTCAAGCATTCGTTACTCTTGATGGTTTTTCATTGTCAAGTATGATGTAATTCTTCATGCTTTTCAAATGTCAAGTAAAGTTGATTATGTAATTTGTTTTAAAAATAATAATATTTATTGTACCCTGTATTTGCCCCTGTTTTGCACCTGTTTTGAAATTCTAAAACTGTATTTGCCCCTGTTTTGCACCTGTTAAGAAAAAAACCATACATTCATTGTTGGAAATCAACCAATAAGTACAAATCAACCATTAATTATGTAACAAATGTTCCATCTCAAAAC
>JBBPDJ010036991.1:0-12291 GCA_037974625.1 Cucumis cinereus
TTAATTGAGGATTTTTAAATAGTATTTACTGTAGCTAGAGAGGGTTATTATAGTTCGGCATAATCCTTGCCCCAAACGCCCCCTAAGAGTTTACAATTCATATAATAAACATGAAGCGTGAATTTTATAAATCACATCACAAAAATTAACTTTTAGTCACAAAGTTTTAGTGTTAGTAAGTAACTTTTGTCGGTAAAAAATCATTTATGATGATACATTAAAAATGTGCATGTAATCTTATTATTAGTAACGCGTTTCTAAATTATGTCACTAAAAAAATTTGTAACACATGCCACTAAATATTAAATAATTTTAACAACAAACATGGATGTTACTAAAAAGAGACCAATTTTCCAAATTTCCCCCCTTAATTTTACTTTCCCTCCTAATTAAAAAATCAGAAAAAAACCAAAACCCCTTTAGTTTTTTCCCTTTCTCTCATGACACTCCACTTTCATGAAAGACACACCACCCAAACGTTGTAGTGACCTGCAACGACGGCGACCCACGCCATATAGTAAATTGAATATTATTTTTTTCATTAATAAAATACTTTTACTGAACTTTTCTACAACGTCAGTAAATCATAGTTTTTTTTAAAAAAAGAAGTAACGTCAAATTTTTAGTGGCACAAAATATGATTTTACCGACACTCAAATATGTTGTAAAAGATATTTGTAATGGTCACAAACTAACATTTAGCAACAATGTTATATGTTGCTAAAATTTAACATTTAGAGATGAATGTACGATGTCACTATAAAAACTAAATAATGACAAACAATATGTTACTACGAGCAAACATTTAGTAATGCGCTTATGTCAGCAAACATACACATTTAACGACTTGTGTTCATTGCGCCGCTGAAACTTTTAGTTACGGGGCTATATTGTGACAGCTTTAGCAATGTGGGGCTCGGCGTTGCTAATACTTTTAGCATCGTTTTTTAATTTCAGCAACGTTTTTCTATATCACTAAAAACTGAACTTCTTGTAGTGTCAACCTGTGAAATATCAAATAATTAAATGATACTGAGAAAATTAAGAAAGGCCGTTATCATGCATATAATTAACACATGAGTTGATATTAGATTTAAACGACTCCAACAAATTTTTTTCAAATATTTTTGGTGTATACTTGGTGATTTGATTGATAGTCATGATATAGGTACTTTTTTAGTTTCAAATATAGTAAAATGAACCTAAATATTTACAAAATATATTCATGATGTAGGTACTTTTTTGGACTGTTTTCAAATATAGCAAAATAAACCTAAATATTTACAAAATATATGATAGACACAGATAGTAGTTTCTTCTGGTTTATCACGATCCATAGTAGATAAATTGTGATATTTTGTTATATTTATATACATTTAAGGAGTTCTGTTATTTAAAATAATTTTCTGACTTTTTTTTTCTCTATAGATTATTTTATTTTATTTTTTCATTGGACAAATCTTTTAAGAAAAAGAATGTGAATGACTATATACCCTAAAAAGCATATGCTAAAAGAATATTGTGTTGTATATATATGAATATTTTAATTTTAATGCGTGTGCAGTGTGTTTGAACTAGATCGTACATAGATAATTATTGATAATTTTGAGGTCTTTTTTTTATTATTTAAAAGAACGACTCGAAACACAAGTAACTTTCCGTTCAAACTATTAGATTGTGATATTTCATATCTATGGTCAAACTTAAATTAATCCATATAAGAAAAGATATACAATTTTGTCATGTAACACCACTCGATCAACTCAAATAGTTTTATTAAGGAAAAGAATATGTAATTGTCCGTTTAAACATATCTTCATCGTTAGATCGTGACGTTTCATATCTATGGTCTAGACTACAATTATACACAAAAAAAAGATACACCACTTTATCGTATTTTGAATAATTGTAATAAATGATAAAATATGAACTATTAAAAGTTGATAGACAAAATGACAAGGTAAAAATTCTCAGTTCATAGTATCTTTCATATATAATGTAGATATATGTATTGTGTTTGATTTTAACTATCAAAATGCATGCATGGATAGTTGTTAAAGTTAATGCATTATATTCAAACATTGTAGAGTCACAGACTGGTTGTTCGTAAGATTAGTCGAGACGTACGTAAACAGGTTCAGACACTTATAGATATAAAAACGAAATTTATATTTTTACCCTCTAATAATTTGAATAACAATAATTCATGTTTTTTTAAGGAAAAAAAAGGGAAGTAAGAAGGAGTCAAGGGATGTAGATATGGACCACCAGTTATGTCGTTTGCAATAGTATTTGTTTAACATTTTCGTATTTTTGTTTATATATATATTTGTCGTTTTCAATATTGATTGATACTGCATTAACTACTTTGTCCACTGGGAAGTTGCATCCGTAATATTAATAACAAAATCAATAAAAGATAAAATATTTTTCTTTCTTTTTTAGAATTATCATAATTAGTAAAAAATAGTAAAATTTTAAATTCTACCCGTAATAAATATTAATAAATATTTATTTGTTTTAATCGATATTCATTAATATTATAGATAAACATTAATAGAAGTAAATTAATGTATATTAGTGTTATCATTATAAAATATAAAATTTTGTTATATTTTATTAATATTTGAAAGAAAACGTGAATTTTTTTAAAAAGGTTTGCAATTAAAATACCATAATTCCTATAGCCAAAGTAAATATTGTATAAAATAGTTGTTCACACGAGATTTCGACAGAGGAAATTTAATTCGTGAAATTTGAATTTTTTGTATTGATTTCAATATAGTGAGTACAATCTCTAATATCTTCTCTTCTGACGCTTTCCCTCAAATATAAACTGTAAATTTCTATACTAGTTGATCTTTCTAGTTGATCGGCCTCTTGGCTTGTTGATCTTCTTGGATGATCGGCCTTTAGGCTTGTTGATCTTTTTTCGATGATCGGCCTTTTGGTTTGTTGATCTTCTTGGATGATCGGCCTTTTGGCTTATTGATCTTGATTTGACAGATGACTTGTTCTTGAAATTGGAGTCTTGGAAGAAAGCTTGTATCTTTCAAGAAACTTCAATCTTCGAGTGTTGTCAACTTCAGGAGTTACGAAATCTTCTAGTTGTTGGCAGAACTCTCTCTAGACCTTCTGGAGTTTGGAATCTTTGACCTCACAAATATAAATCAATTCGAGCTTCAATCTTCTGGAATTCAAGAAAGGTTTAATCTTCCAAGTCTTCAAATTTCAGAAGAAGGTGATCCTAGGGTTGATAAGAATTTTTGCGTCTGAAGAGCCTTAGAGGTTAAGTCTTCAATTCTTCAGAGCTTCAACACCTTTGTTCTTCTCTCTCCCCCCAAAAAAGTCCTCTCAAATGAATGAAGGTCTCTATTTATAGATAATTTTCATAGGCTTTTATGTGGGTTTGGGCCCATTTGTCTGTCGGATTTGGGTTTGGGCTCATCTTGCTCATGAGGTTTGGATTTGGGTTTAAGTCTATTTTATTTATTGGGCTTGGACTTGAACTTAAGCCTATTTTATTTATTGAACATAAGCCTATGGACTTGGACTTGGGCTTTAGCCTATTTTGTTTATTGGGCTTGGGTTTATCTTGTTTATTGGATGACTCCATTACCCTTTTTTGCTCAAATTTCTATCATGGCCTTGAATCGAATTGGGTAGAATTTTTAATTATCCGAACCAATTCAAATTATAACTGTGATGATGTGGCGGCATTTAATTGGCCGGAATTTCTCATTCAACAATACTAAATATTGATTTTTTCAAATAAATTACGATAAAGCAAACTTTATTACAAACATTTTATTTTTGTTTATTTTTCACATTTCTTTGACTACTTTTATATGGTTTAAATATAATTTTTTCCATTCAAATATTTGTTCCATTTTAATTTATGTATTTTAATAGTTTAATTTTAGTTTTTACTGTCAATAAATTTTAAATTTAGTATTCAATACTAGCTTATTATTAAATTTTAATTATTTTAAGTTAGCTATTAGTATTTTTACTATAGATTTTGAGGACATGTTTACCTTTTATATTTTTGCATGAAAAATATTAATATTATTTAACAAATTTGGATAAAAGAAAAATTCAAACCAATAATTTAGTTTAAGAATATTTAATATTGGGTTGTTTTAGTGGCAGATACAAGAATTAATGTTACGGGGCACAAATTTATATATAAACTTTTTTATTTATGTCTATATATAATTCTTAAACTTTTAAAATTTATAATAGGTCTCTGAATCCTTGATTTTTTGTCCAATAGATTCTCAAAATCTCAATTTTGCATTCAATATTCAAAATAATATTAAAACCTAAATGTTATAATAAATATTATTAGATTTTTTTGTTAAAAATAATGTATCCGGGATCACAAAAAAAAAATAAATGAATAAATGTATCTATTAACTATAAATTTGAGAATTTAAGGTTCAATTAGAGATCAAGCTATTTTTTAATGAAATAATTAATTTTTAATCTTAATATATTTGAGATTTATCATATTCAAAATTAAAATTTTTTAGATTTATTTGACATTTTAAAATTCATTAGAGTTACCATAGAAAGATCCATGAGTTACAATTTTAAAAAATTCATTATGTAACTTTAAATGCTATAGTTTAGCTTATTTCATCTTTAGTTAACTCTACAAAGTATTAACCATAAAAATATTATGTTTTATTACAGAGATTTAAATAAATGAAATTAAAAAAGTGATGAGAAAGTTTGAAACTTACATGGCGTAGTTGACAATGAACAAAAAAAATTATTTCACTAAAGGGTACACCCACTCCGACTGCATCATCCTCAAATTTCAATAAGAGTAGTGATTGTTTATATATATATATATATATATATATCTCAAAAATATATTTAAAATTTTATATTAAAAATTTTAAAACTGATCAAGGGGCCACGTGCCCGTGGGCCCCTTCATGAATCCGTCCTTGGATTGTTTTTATCTTTGGTTTGGGTTCGTGTTTGCAAGACCAAAAGATTGGTTATTTATTAATCTATCTAACATCACTTTGTAATTTATGCTAATTCTATCATGTGCGAAAGTTGTTAAATAAAGTTATTCACACGAGATTTTAACCAAAAAGAAAAATCAATATTCAGTTTGTAGATGGCGAATAATCGATTGATTTGGTGAAGTGTAACACCCCAAATTAAAAGGTAATTTGTAAATTTTTTATTTATCAATTATCTTACTTTTTGTTGGTTAAATTTTAATTTGAGATGTTTGTAATGAGTTTAATTTTGGAATTAAAGTATGGAAATTATTTTTGGTTAATTTTGATTTAATTGTGGTTGGAGAAAGATTTTATTTAAGAGAGAGAATTTAGGGAATTTGGAAAAGGAAAAGGAAGAAAGATAATAATAATAATAAAAGTAATAATAATAATAATATTATTATTATTGCTATTTAGGGTAATTTTCGCGCCCTTCGGTTCAGCTTCTGTGAAGTCGCTTAGCCGCCCAAGCCGACCGTCCGCCATCAGATCTGCGAAGCCAACACCGCCTACTGTCCCGCGTCGCACCGAAGTCGTCCCGTCCGAGCCCAAATCCACAAGCCGAGGCCGAACCGGATCTGCTTCCCACGAACGGGTTCTTTCCGCGCGTGCCAGATCTGCGAGCCGAGTCGAGCCGCCAAGCCGAGCAGAGCCGTGTTCTATCGTTTTTCGTCTCTACTGCCATTGCACTTTGTGGGTTTGTTGGTAAGACTTGGAAAGAAACCAAGTTGAGTTTTAAAGTGCCAGTTGGGTTTTAATTAAAGATATTACTTGAATTATTTTGGTGTCTTTATTAATGAAGGATCAACTTGAAGGTTTAATTGAAGTTGTTGTGGTACGACCACCTTAGTTCATCCTTGTTGGGTCATTTGGAGGCTAGTTCGAGTAAGAAAAACTCCGTAATTTGAGGTAAGGATTACTTCTACCGAATCTACGCCTTTGGCGTATAAGGTGTGCAAGATGGTTTCTGTGCCTGCTTTAGGGTGTTGGCTTCGGGTTTATCTGGTTTATAAATCTTTATGGATTATGCATGATTTTTTTTACCGTTTACCTGTGTTATCTGCTGCATGAGATATGTTTGGTTATTATGATCACAATGATTGTACTGGATTTATTGGATACGGTTTCTGTTAACTTGCCTAATGATTTTGTACTTGGTGGGAAACGATAGGTAAGTTTTCAAGTCGTACGGTGACTTGATTCTGACTAGCCAGTGACTAGCCTGTGTGGCGTATCGTTGACTAGCCTGTGTGACGTATGGTCGACCAGCCTGTGTGGCGTATTGTCACTGAAGGTCGTGAAGGGGATCTGTACGAGACCTGTTCTGACGTTCGTTCTGAGGGCAAACCCATGTGGCGATTTGCTTTGACAAGGTCGTGAAGAGGGTCTGTACGAGGTCTGTTCCGACATATTTATCAGTACTCAACCACCCATTTGTGTGTCGTAAAGTACAAGCCATTAGGGGAAGTTAACGGTCACCCAGTGGAGTCTGTAATGGTTTTCCTTACTGGGTGTTTTATACTCATCCTTTCTATGTTTTATTTCAGGCAAAGGTATGAATGACCGAGGGGCAAGTAGAACCAGGGACCATATCAGGAGGGACCAGGAGACCCATTTGCTTCCGCTTACGGTTATTTGGCATTTGTTATCTTAGAGAGTAAACTTTTTGTTGGTTTTATTTTTATCGTAATGAGTTTTTGTTTAGAAAACTATTTTAGGAATCTCGTCTAGGTTCTTTTCTTAACTTTTTCATTTGTTTGATTGATTAAACGTTTTGGAAACCCTTTACTATTTAATATGGATTAAATTGAAGTTTTTGTTTTGTTTTGCTTACGTCTTCTAAAATGGACTTCAATGATTTTTACTTAAGTAACGACCTTGGGTTAAGGTTGAAAACCTGAGGCGTTACATGAAGTCTTCAACTTTTGTGAAGATGAATATTCAGTTTGTAGATGGTAAAGAGTTGATCAATTTGTTGAACTCTTCATATCTTTGAGAAGATTGATTTTCAGTTTGTAAATAATGAAGATACGATTAATTTGTCGAAGAAGAGAGTATGTATTGGTTTGAAGAAGAGACAATCTAGGCATTGAAGAAAAGTTGGTGAATTTGTTGAAGGCAAAATAAATCATTGATTAAAGAAGAAATGCTTAATTTGTTGAAGAAGTTCAGTTTATGAAATTCTCTTAATTTTGATTTTCAAATCTCTATCTAAATGAATCAAATGAAGAATGATGTGCTCGATAATATAATTATAAAATAAGTTGAGACATATAGAAAACAAAACGGAGGAAAATGAGGAGAACGTTGACCCAGAAGGCGCCAAAGAAGGAGTCAACATTTTCTTACTTGATTTGAAAGCTAAGAAGAAACAACAAATTTCTTTCTTATTTAATTTGTACGGACTTATAACAAATAATATTAATAATAATAATATAAAAAAATCACACCCAATTTCCAACCATTTTCTTTCTTCTTTTTACTTGATGGTGGAAAAGTTATACAACCTTCATATACATCCAACTGCATCTTCCAGTTAATTTGAAAAGGAGGGTAGTTTTGAACCAAAATTAGTGAAAACACACTTAGTTTTAAATTATTTATTTATATATAAAAAAATTTTACTTTACAAATAAAATGTTTAAATAAGTAGCATTTTTAATTAAATTTAATATTGTTAAAAAATAAAATAAAAGGTAAGATATAATTTGATAAATAATTATAAGAAAAAGGGTGATAGAATATATATATATATATATATATATATATATATATATGTATATATTTTTTTTTTTTCAAAAAATCTAGAAAATAAAGAAAATATTATATAATAGATGTTCTATTATTATATATACTTAGGGGATGTTTGGGGCAAGTGTTATGCCGAACTATAATAACCCACTCTAGCTACAGTAAACACTATTTAAAAATCTCCAATTAACTACAGTAAACACTATTTCAAAAGTCTCAAGTTGCTACAATATTTACTATTTGTACTTCTGTTGTGCTTCATTTTACAACATGTTATCAGCATGAGCTTCAGCTGTCTCCTACGCTGAAGGTAGGTCCTAAAGGTAGGATGAATTTTCTTTCACTTTATTATAATTAATAAAATAAATGTTATTTTGCATATTTGATGTATATTAAATTTCTAATATAATATAATATTGTATGATAGTGTTACCATGAAAAATCTTGCAAAACCAGAATTTACGGCTCATCACGTCAACGGTAGCAACTATTTGCCATGGGTTCTTGATGGTGAGATGCATCTCGAAGCCATGAATCTCGGAGATATAATTACAAAAGAAAATCCAACAACCAATCACGAAAAGGCGAAAGTCATGATTTTCCTTCGTCATCACATTCATGACGATTTGAAATCAGAATATTTAACAGTAAAAGATCCTCATATGTTGTGGATTAAACTGAAAAAAAAAGGTATCATCATTTAAAATTAGTTTATCTTCCTCAAGCTTGTTATGATTGGATGCATTTGAGGCTACAAGATTGTAGATCAGTAAGTGATTACAATTTTGAACTATTTAGAATTAATTTTAAATTGTTGTTATGCGGAGAAAAAATTATTGATGCGAACATGTTGGAAAACATTCTCTACTTTTCATATCTCGAATATGCTCCTGCAGCTACAATATCGAGAGAAATATTGTAACATCCCAAATTTCTAAGGTAATTCTTAATTTTTTAGCAATTATCTTGATAATTGTTGGTTGATTTTTAATTTGGAATGTTTGTTTGGTGATAATTTGGTTTAATTATTGGAATTATTGTTTATTATGTTGTGGTTTATTTATTTGTGGATGAAGAGAGAATTTTGGGTTTATTGAAAGAAAGAGAAAAGAGGAAGGAGAGAGGAAAGTAATTTTAATGAGGAGAGAGGAAAATATTATTAAAAAGGGAAGAGAAAAGGTGGAGATTTGGAAAAATAAAAAAAGGGGAAAATAAATAATAATGTTAATAATATATTATTATTATTATTTATTTATTTAAGCATCTCGGGCCTCGTGCAAGTCTATCTTCTCCATCTTCTCTGTTTTCTCAAACCCTAGCCGCCTCCACTCTTCTCCGTTGTGTTTTGCCGCCGAGCGCCCACGTGAAGAGCTGCCGCATCTCACCGGCCTTTCTCCGTCGTGCAATGCTGCTAATCGGACGACACCACGCAACGCTCTTCACTCAGCAACGTCGAGTAGTCGCGCCGCGCCCACTTCGCACTGTTAGTCGCGCCTCCTAGAGCTCCACCTCGCGCAACGCCATCGTTGCAATATCAGTCCCCAACTGTCGAGCGACGCCAAGCCGAGGAGCTCAGCCACCACGCCTTCGTCTGACCGTGCGCCGCTGCTTCCCGAGCTGCGAGCCAAGTGCAGCTGCACCGTGCCCGAGTTGGTCTCCATTCGTGCGTCTGTTCGCTTCCCAAGTCGCGTTCGCCGCCCAGATCCACAAGTCGAGCCGCGAGCCGAGCTGAGCCGTTTCCATCCCGAGTTGCGAGCTGTCCGCACTGCCTTCTGTCAGCGTCGCCACTGCTGTTCATGGGTGTGTTTGGTATGGTTTAGGAAGAATTTAATTTGGGTTTAAGAGTACCCAATGAAATTTTAATTAAGGAATTTTCTTGGATTAATTGGGTGTTTCGTTTATTGATTGAAGAATCAAATTGAAGGTTCATTTTGGAGTGTTTGTGGTGCAATTGACTCGAAGATTTTCTATAGGAGTCGACTTGGTTTTCATCTTGATTGGTGAGTTTGGAAGCGACTTAGAATTAATTAATAATTCTTTATGGGAAGAAATTATTAATTAAAAGTTTTGTGTGTTTAGGATCGATTGAAGGCTACTTCAAGCTAAGGAAATTTCTGTAATTTTGAGGTAAGGGATACTTCAACTGACTCCACGCCTTTGGAGAATAAGGTGTGGAGGATGGTTCGTTTTTTTACTCTGGCGTTAACTTCGGGTTCTTGTATATGTTTTGTGTGGATTATGCATGACCTGTTGTTCTATTGAATTGTGTTATATGCTGCATGAGGATTAAACTCACTATGTTTATTGAATTGGTTTGTTGGATATGATGTCTGTTAACTTCACCTAATAACTTTATGTACTTTGTGGTGAACCGATATGGTGTCTGTTAACTTCACCTAATAACTTTATGTACTTTGTGGTGAACCGGTTTGACAAGCCTGTGTGGCGTATTATCGCAAGGGTCGGTTAACAAGTCTGTGTGGCGTATTGTTCCGACAGGGTCAGTTAACAAGCCTGTGTGGCGTATTGTTCCGACAGGGTCAGTTAACAAGCCTGTGTGGCATATGTTCTGACAAGGTCAAGCCTGTGTGGCGTATTGTTCCGACAGGGTCAGTTAACAAGCCTGTGTGGCGTATTGTTCCGACAGAGTCAGTTAACAAGCCTGTGTGGCATATGTTCTGACAAGGTCAAGCCTGTGTGGTGTATTGTTCTGGTAGGATCGGCTTGGCGTATTGTTCCGACATACTGCTTTTGCATGTGGTTCCACCGGCTAGGACGACTCTGGCATTTAGTTGTATGGAGCGTTCCAATAAACCAATTGACTGTGTGTCATAAAGTACAAGTTATTAGACAGAGTTAATGGTCATCTAGTGGGATCAGTAGTGGGTCCCTTATTGGGTATATTTTTATACTCATCCTTTCTGTATTGTGTTTCAGGCAAAGGTAAGAAGGGGACCGGTGAGGAACAAGAAGAACCTCTGACCATACCAGAGTGAACCTTTAGACCTTTTGCTTTTGCATTATTTTTATGTTGGTGTCTTTACTGTTTGCCTGTTTTATGTTGACGAGGAACAAGAAAAACCAGTGACCATACCAGAGTGAACAAGAAAACTGTTTTAGGGATCTCGTTTAGGTATTTCGACTAAGTATTTGTCTGATGACCTTTTTAAATGATTATTTTGAATAAATAAAAGTATTTGTTTTGTTTTACATTCGTCTTTAAAAGTAAATTTACTGGTTTTAACTGAGTAACGGCCCGGTTCGGTTTGGAAATTTGGGACGTTACAATAACCAAATCCTATTTTTATTGTTAGAAAATTCTATATTTCAATAATTGTATTTTTCAAAAAAATATTCCTATTTCTAAATTTTGTTTTAACCTTTTCCTATTAAATCTTTAAAATTTTATTATACGATTTAAAAAATATATATATATAGAGAGAGCTTTACTTAAAAATATCCTATATTTTATCTATCTTTCATCCTCAACTATTTTTAGGTGTTTTTCTGTGCAAAGATACCAAAGAAGAAGTTCGAAAGTGACTAACTTTGCTTACCAATGATGCAGTTGGATGTGGTTTTCCTCATTTTCTGCAATCTGATTCGCAAACTTACATATGTGCAATGTTGTTGAGAAAAAAAAAAACAATTTTGTTTATATGGTTTATTCATGTGAGCTTTTAATCCAACAAAGTTTTTGGGTTATAAGTGATATTGCTTCTTCACATCTCGAAAAATTTGATTTTTTTTGCAAGAAAGCCGAACTAGGATACTTTGTCAAATCGGAATGTTGATGTCAATTCAAAAACAAAAGATTTATCAAGCACCAACGAATTTATCATCGATTCTTCCTCAAGAATAATATTGGTTTTGTTCGAGATTTTTCAAATAAGGTATTTGAATCATCATATTGCATGTTTTTCGATTAATTTAATTAAAATTTTGCAGATTTTTAATGAAACACAATTTTTTTTTGCTATCTTTGAATTTTTGATAGTGTATTTGGTTACAAATGCATCTCTCGAATTCTAAATTTTTCTAATATCTATTCAAGTAATAAGTGAAAATTTTCAACCCATTGTATTTTGTTTCAAATATAAGATATTTGAATATACTAAATTGTGAAATTTTCTAATATCAATTAGAAAAATTAGTTTAGACCTAATTTTTAACTATTTTGATTAAATATTTTATCCTTTATATATACAAATTGTGTTAATCTGGTTGTTCAGTTTATTTGAATACAATGTATCTATCCGTATTAAAATATTAAACCAATTTATTTATGGATGATTTGGTTTTAAAATGATTTTTTTTCTTACACTCCAAATTAGATTTCGGCTAATTTTTTTTCTAAGTTCAAGATATTTTTTTAAAAGATATTCCAGCAGTTTTCGTAAAATTATTAAATGATAAAAAAAATCTATCTTAGTAATTATGCTTTGAAAATTTTTCTTTAGTTAATTTGGGTGGTTATGATTTGAAATTTTATAGTTTTTGAACTAAAAAACTCATA
>JBBPDJ010036992.1:0-12290 GCA_037974625.1 Cucumis cinereus
TAGCTAGAAATGCATTTTAGGCCAAACTTTGGTCCATTTTTCGAAGGCCATAGTATTGGTGGACTTTCGTCCGTTTTTTTTCCGCACGTTAGTTCTGCCTCAAGTTTTTGTCTTCGCGACCCATAAAGTCCTTGAAATTGTGTCAGAGACATGTTTAGGGTCATGGACGCGTGTATCTGAGGCAAGAATCCCTAAACTACGGGGTGTAGGACGAAAATACCAAAGGGAAATCGTTGCAGGTCATTTTGTGTAACACCCGATCTCTTTCTAGAATTACATTAATGTAAAATTGGTTGTAATATGTCTTGTTGTAAAATTATTAAAGAAGAGTGTTTGAGTAATTTTGGAAAAACATCAAGGGCAAAATGGTAATTTACTTATTTATATCAAAATAAATAAATAAATAAAATAACAAAAAATAGAAAAGGCAAAGCTTTTTGTTTTATTGTTAATATATTTGAGTGGAGTTGTTAAAGAAAAAATAAAATAAAATAAATAATAAATAAAATAATTTTGAAATTCTTAATTACTATTATTATTTATTATTATTTTGTAAGTGGAGTTTGTTTTTATCATATACAAAAAATAAATAAATAAAATATATAAAAATAGGAAATTTAGGAATTCCACCAAGAGGAGATAACGAAGGATTGAGATTGTTTTTCTTTTTGGTTTACATTATCCTTCAAATACTCTAATTGGAGGGTAGATAGGTGAGTTCATTTTTTTTATATATATAGAGCTACTGTCGGCCAACTGAAGGAAGAGAAGAGAGAAATTGAATAAAAAGAAGAGGAAGACCCGAGAGGAGGAGAAGAAAATTTGGCAAATTTTGGTTTTGAACACTTAGAAGAAAGTGATGATTTTGAGCTCAATTCTTAACCAAATTGAGTGAAATTTGTGTTTAAATTGCTTAGAAAAGAGAGTGGAAGTTGAAGCACAGATCAATTTGGAGAAATTTGGCCTAAGAGACCACGAATTTTGAAGGAAAAGAGCTCAGGTTACTGGAAAATGCGAAAAACGGACCCGAATTTTTGAAAATTCATTTCTCCGTCTACAAGCCGAGTTAAGGTCTCATTTTTGGAGGTAAACAAATAGACTCATGTAGAAATTGTTTGGAATAGATTAGAGCTTCTAATTCTTAGTATATTGAGAGAATTAACTCGCCGAACTTGGGTCACAAAACTGTCGAAAAATTGGAAAATAAAGAGAAGGAAAAATGATAATAAAGAAGAAGAAGAAGGAATAATAATAATATTAATAATTATAACTATATACATATATATGTATATATACAGTATGTATATAATTATATTTATAAATATTATTTTAGGATAAAAGAATTAATTGAAAAAGAAAATTAAGAGAAATTCGGTTTTCCTCGATTTTCGTGCCAAGTGAATTATGGATCGACTCTGAATTTAATTTTAGGAGATTTAGAGATAGGAAAAATTTACGAGCAAGGGATAGCCCGTCAAGTTTGTGAGTGATAATATTATTTTAATATTTTAATATTAAAATAATGACCGGAATGCACGTTTTTCGAGAATATGAATAATTTTAAGAAAATAAAAATTATGTTGTTCATAATTTCTCAAAGTACTTTCACACGGTAACTTGTTTGAAGCATGATTTAATTGTTTTAAGGCATGTCCGGTAGTTTGAATATAATAATATTATATTTACACATTTTACGAGGCAAAACCTGTTTACGAAATAAGCATGGTTTATAATATGTTAGGCCCTGTTTATGTTTAATAAGATGATTTTGATGATTTTCATAATTGTTTGAGCATGTTTTGACTACTATGGGGCTTAAGCACGTTTTGCACGTTTTACGAGATTTCTCAAAATCTTGAGTTATAATGGTTTAATGTTTTTTTTTAAGATTTCTATCAGGTTATAAGTGATGTTTAAGCATGATTTCAAGTACTACGAGTTTCATGAAGATTTGAGAAATGATTTAAGATGATGATATGTTTTATGTGACTTGCACGTTTTACGATAATTTGTTTTTTAAGCATGTGTATCCATGTGAGCCTGAGGCTACTATACTAGGTGTGCACACTGGGGTATGCGCTGCCTTGCGTGAGGGTCCGCCCCACCATGGCAAAGACGTTGTGGGCGGGGCTCTTCTACTTCGTAGTTAGGCGCTATCATGCTGTTGAGATTACTCCACTATGGCAAAGACGTTGCAAGTGTTGGCCCCACGGCAAAGTAGATTTGCTGCCTTAGTGCTGGGTTCGCCCCACTTTGGCAAAGGCGTTATAGTTTCTAGCCCCATTATAACATAGGATACCGTTGTTGTGTTGAGCTGGCTCCACCTCGACGAAGACGTTGTTGGTCCTGATCCAACCACGGCGTAGACATAGCTGTGGTTAGTGTGAGATTACTCCATTGCGTCAAAGACGTAGCTAGTGCTGGGTTTTCCCACTACTACGTAGTTCAGTTTGAGACACATCGCTTACAGATTTTCAGATATCCATGTTTTACCATGATTTCAGTTATGCATAGTTTTACCATGATTTACAGATAAGTATCGTGCAAGCACCTTTCAAGCGATTTCAGTTTAAATTATGATTTATGGTTTCAGTTAAGATTTGATTTGTGAAAAGTTTCTAAGTCAATGATTTCTAGTTATGATATATATATGTTTTAAGTATTTTTTATTAAAGCATCATTCACTGGGCGTTTTAGCTCATTCTTTCAAAATTGCTTTCCCACTTTCCAGGTAGAGATCGTGATCCCGAAGCCTGACCTACCACAGTCTGTCTGCTACGCAAGAAGTTTTAGTGCTATTGTACGTTAGTAGTAAATCATACATGTTAGTGTTATTATAAGTTTTGGTACAGAGAGATGGGTTGTATAAGACAGTATGGGATGCACTATGTACAAGATATTTGTTTAGTTTCCGCCGTTTTGTGTTAAGTTTGAGATTTTTTTTATTCCGCACTTTTCGAGTTATTGGTACTGTTTAGTTTGTAGTTAAGTTAAGATGCTCAGCGAGGATTGTCAAGGTAAGGACGAGATTCGCTGGCTTCACACCATCTCCTAGGCTAAGGGTAGAGAGTGTGGGAGAGGGTGTGACAGCTTGGTATCGAAGTAAGAGTTTAGTACTCTGGGATGTTCAGAAGAGTAAAGAGTGTTTAAGAGTCTAGTAACATGCATTTAGGTAAGAGGCAAGTGTAACATGTCTAATAGGTTGACGTGATACAGGAAATTATGCCTCCACGAAAGGAAATCAGACAGCGTAGGCAGGACATGGAAGGGATGCGAGATCCTACCAAGGCTCAGCTTGAAGGGGAATCTAGTACCCCCAGAGATCAAGCAGATCTAGAGAGTCGTATATTTTTGCAATTCGCGCAGAGATTGGCGTAATCACTCGGATCATTATCCCATGATTCAGATAGGAGATATAGTATTGAGCGGCTCAAAGCTTTGTGAGCTACGGTATTCGAAGGGTCGATTGACCCAGGAGATGGAGAAGCTTGGTTGAATCTGTTGGAGAAATGTTTTAATGTTATGGACTGTCCAAATGAGAGGAAAGTCAGATTGGCAACGTTCTCGTTGCAAAAAGAAGCAGAAGGATGGTGAAGATCCATAGAGTCACGACGAAGGGATACAAGTACCATGAGCTGGGAAATCTTTAGAAGGATTTTTGAAGATAAGTACTATCCTAGTACATACTGTGAAGCAAAGAGGGATGAATTCCTCAGATTAGTACAAGGTGCACTGTCAGTTGCAGAATATGAGAGAAAGTATACCGAGTTGTCACGGTATGCTCATACTATTGTAGCATCAAAGACAGATAGGTGCCGACAGTTTGAGAAAGGACTGAGAATGGACATCCGAACATGAGTCACTACTATAGCCAAGTGGGCAGACTTTTCACAGCTGGTCGAGACAGCGATGCGAGTAGAGCAGAGCCTGAATGAGGGTAGGCAAGACATGGGACCTAGGCAGACTGCTTATACGACTAGTAGTTTTCGTGGACTAGACCAGCGGAGATTTACTCCAGGTATGTCTGGAAGGAGAGATTTTAAATCTCGCACTTCTAATCAGACTTTCAGGAGAGATGGCTCAGAGAGTGTTTCTCAAAGAACCTCCAGTCGATAATCAGGATCATCATCAAGACAGAGGTCAGGACAGGGATTTGTCAGTAGCTCTGTTGACAGAAGCCTATGCAACAGTTGTGGTAGAGCGCACAGGGGACCGTGTATGGCAGGAGAAAGTATCTATTTCTACTGCAAACAACCCGGTCATTTCAAGAGAGAATGTCCACAGCTGCAGGCAGAAATTCAGGGAGGACATCAGGCCCCATCACAAAAATTCAATCAGCAAAGCACATCAGGGGCAGGAGGCAGTAGTTCCAGTGACGTTAGAAAGAAATGGGTTGCAGGACGACCTCGAAAACAAGGAAAGATATTTGCTATGACGCAACAAGAGGCGGATAATGCACCAAACGTCATTACTGGTACGTTACTTGTTTGCAATTTCCCTGCACATGTATTGCTTGATCCTGGAGCTACACATTCTTTTGTATCTAGATTGTTTGTAAGTAAATTGAATAAGATGATAGAGTCACTGCCAAATGACCTAGTTATTTATACACCTATTGGTGATGGAGTGTTGGTCAGTGACGTGATTAGAGATTGTGAGATCGTAATAGAAGGTGTCAGTATGTATACAGAATTGATACCTCTTGTTTTGCAAGAGTTAGATGTGATTTTGGGCATGAATTTTCTGTATTCCAACCATGCTACCATGGATTGCCATACTAAAGAAGTGATTTTTCAGAAGTCGGGAACAACAAAATTGATTTTTAGAGGGAAAAGAAAAGTTATTCCAACATGTCTAATTTCAGTGATGAAAGCTACGAAAATGATAAGGAAAGGTTGTAAGGCATATCTAGCACATGTAGTTGAGACACAATAAAAAGAGTTTAAGCCTGAAAATGTCCCAGTAGTGAGAGAGCTTATAGATATTTTTCCCGATGATCTATCAGGATTACCACCTGATAGAGAGATTGAGTTCAGTATTGATTTGTTACCTAGGACAGAGCCGATTTCTCAGACACCGTACAGGATGGCACCAAGTGAACTAAAAGAGTTGAAGACTCAGCTACAAGAGTTAGTAGATAAGGGATACATTAGACCTAGTGTATCACCTTGGGGAGCTCCAGTATTGTTCGTAAAGAAGAAAGATGGAACACTGCGATTATGTATAGACTATAGACAGCTGAATAAGGTCACGATAAGTAACAAGTATCCTTTACCTCGTATCGATGATCTATTTGATCAGTTAAGAGGTGCGTCAGTGTTCTCCAAGATTGATTTGAGATCAGGATATCATCAATTGAAAGTTAAAGAGTCAGATATTCCCAAGACAGCGTTCAGGACCAGGTATGGGCATTACGAGTTCAGAGTAATGCCGTTTGGTTTGGCGAATGCTCCAACAGTATTTATGGATCTGATGAATAGAATATTCCATGAATATCTAGACCAGTTTGTTATAGTGTTCATCGATCATATTCTGATATATTCAAAAGACAGAGGTGCACATGAGTACCATCTAAGAACAGTACTGCAGACATTGTGAGATAAGCAGTTATATGCCAAGTTTAGTAAATGCGAGTTCTGGCTTGACCGCGTAATATTTCTTGGACATGTTGTCTCAATAGATGGTATTAGAGTTGACCCTCAGAAAATGGAAGCTATTGTTAAGTGGGAGAGACCGACCAATGCTACAGAGGTACGTAGTTTCCTTGGTTTAGCAGGATACTACAGAAGGTTTGTGGAAGATTTCTCCCGAATAGCGTTACCTTTGACTTCTTTGACCAAGAAGAATGCGAGATTTGAGTGGTCAGAGAAATGTGATCAGAGTTTTCAGGAATTGAAAAGGAGATTGATAACAGCACCAATATTAATTCTTCCAATGTCAGGAAAAGATTTTGATATTTATTGTGATGCATCCAGACAAGAACTACGCTGTGTGTTGATGCAAAAAGGGAAGGTGATTGCATATGCCTCTAGACAGTTGAAGAAGCATGAATGCAATTACCCTACTCATGACTTAGAGCTAGCAGCAGTAGTCCTAGCATTGAAGATCTGGAGACATTATTTATTTGGTGAGAGGTACCACATATTTACTGACCACAAGAGCTTGAAATATATCTTTGATCAGAAAGAGTTGAATATGAGGCAGAGAAGGTGGCTTGAGTTGATCAAAGATTATGTCTGTTCGATGGAGTATCACCCAGGCAAGGCAAATGTTGTTGCAGATGCGCTCAGTAGGAAGTCCAGACTTCCTAAGGATGTTTTGTGTGGTATTAAAGTAAAATTGCTAAATGAGTTGAGGAATTCTAAAGCAGCAGTAGCAGTGGAGAGATCAGGGAGTTTGTTTGCTCAAGTTCAGATTCGATCTTCACTGACAGATGAGATTGTGAAAAGACAGGCTGAGAATAATGTATTGCAGAAACTGTTTGAGAAGTCTCAACAGAATGGCAGAGCAGAGCTTGAGCAAAGAGCCGATGGCACTATCATGAAACAGGGAAGGTTATGTGTTCCCAACCTGAAAGAGCTCAAAGATAATATTTTAGAAGAAGCTCACAGCTCAGCTTATGCTACGGATCCAGGTAGCACCAAAATGTACATAACTTTGAAGAAGACTTTTGGTGGCTGGGTATGAAGAGAGAAGTAGCAGAATATTTTGATAGATGTATGATCTGTAAACAAGTTAAACCAGTGAGACAAAGGCCAGGAGGACTTTTACAACCACTTCCTATACCTGAATGGAAATGGGAGCATATTACGATGGATTTCTTGTTTGGATCACCACGTACTTCTAGTGGATACGATGGTATTTGGGTTATTATTGATAGACTCACAAAGACAGCACGATTTATTCAGATCAGAGCTACATTTACGCTAGATCAGCTAGCTAAACTATACGTGGACAGGATCGTGAGTTAGTATGAAGTGCCAGTGTCCATTGTGTCAGATATAGATTCGAGGTTTACATCTAAGTTCTGGCTTAGTTTGCAGAAGGCTATGGGTACGAAGCTAAGGTTTAGTACAACTTTTCATCTGCAGACGGATGGACAATCAGAGAGGACTATAAAGACGCTCGAGGATATGTTGAGAGCGTGTGTCCTACAGTTTAGCGGTAGTTGGGACACTCACCTATCATTGATGGAGTTTGCATATAATAACAGTTATCATTCTAGTATTGGGATGGCACCATACAAGGCATTGTATGGTAAACCTTGCAGAAATCCAGTATGTTGGAATGAGGTAGGTGAACGAAAATTAGTTGGTCTTGAGTTAGTTCAGATCACGATGGATACAGTGAAATTGATCAGGGAGAATTTAAGGACTGCCAGGACAGACAAAAAAGCTATGTTGACGTCAGGCGGAAGAACATAGAGTTCGAAGTCGGTGAAAAGGTATTTCTGAAACTATCTCCATGGAAAGGTGTTCTTCGATTTGGACGGAAAGGTAAACTAAGTCCTAGGTATATTGAACCCTACAAGATTACAAGAAGAGTAGGGCCAATAGCCTATCGACTTGAATTACCTTCAGAACTTGCAAGGATTCATGATGTTTTCCATGTATCGATGCTGAGAAAATATGTACAGGATCCATCACATGTGTTGTCAGAGCAACGGTTAAGTTAAGGGAAAATTTGACTTCTGAAGAGCAACCAATAAAGATTCTGGACAGAAAAGAACAAGTGTTGAGAAACAAGACAATTTCGCTCGTGAAAGTTCTTTGAAGACATCACGGAGTGGAAGAAGCGACATGGAAAACAGAAGATCAGATCAGCAACAAATACTCGTTTTTGTTTGAGTAATGATTTCTAAATTTCGAGGACGAAATTTTCAAAAGGGGGTGATAGTTGTAACACCCGACCTTTTTCTAGAAATTCATTGATGTAAAATTTGTTGTAATTTTGTGTAACACCCGATCTCTTTCTAGAATTACACTAATGTTAAATTGGTTGTATTATGTGTTGTTGTGAAATTATTAAAGAAGAGTGTTTTAGTAATTTTGGAAAAACATCAAGGGCAAAGTGGTAGTTTACTTATTTATTTATAAATAAATAAATAAATAAAATAACAAAAAAAAAATAAAAGGCAAAGCTTTTGGTTTTATTGTTAATATATTTGGGTGGAGTTGTTAAAGAAAAAAAATAAAATAAAATAAATAATAAATAAAATAATTTTGAAATTCTTAATTACTATTATTATTTATTATTATTTTGTAAGTGGAGTTTGTTTTTATCATATACAAAAAATAAATAAATAAATAAAACATATAAAAATAGGAAATTTAGGAATCCCACCCAGAGGAGATAAGGAAGGATTGAGATTATTTTTCTTTTTGGTTTACATTATCCTTCAAATACTCTAATTGGAGGGTAGATAGGTGAGTTCATTTTTTTTTATATATAGAGCTACTGTCGGCCAACTGAAGGAAGAGAAGAGAGAAATTGAAGGGAAATTGAATAAAAAGAAGAGGAAGACCTGAGAGGAGGAGAAGAAAATTTGGCAAATTTTGGTTTTGAACACTTAGAGGAAAGTGATGATTTTGAGCTCAATTCTTAACCAAATTGAGTGAAATTTGTCTAAATTGCTTAGAAAAGAGAGCGAAAGCTGAAGCACAGATCAATTTGGAGAAATTTGGCCTAAGAGACCACGATTTTTGAAGGAAAAGAGCTCGGGCTACTGGAAAATGCGAAAAACGGACCCGAAACTTTGAAATTCATTTCTCCGTCTACAGGCTGAGTTAAGGTCTCTTTTTGGAGGTAAGTTAGATTATTAGTTCATTTAGAGTTCTGTAAAAGAAATTTAGTTGATTTGGTCTGTGTAGAAAGAAATCGAAGTTTCAATTCTCGGTTTAAGCTCGCTGGAAAACTGAACAAGGTGACTTCCAGAGGAGATTTCGAGCTATCCACGAAGAGTTTGAAGCTAACATTTTGAGGTAAACAAATAGACTCATGTAGAAATTGTTTGGCATAGGTTAAAGCTTCTAATTCTTAGTATATTGAGAGAATTGACTCGCCGAAGTTGGATCACAAAACTGTCGAAAAACTGGAAAATAAAGAGAAGGAAACATGATGATGAAGAAGAAGAAGGAATAATAATAATAATAATAATTATAACTATATATATATATATGTATATATATAGTATGTATCTAATTTTATTTTGAAATATTATTTTAGGATAAAAGAATTAATTCAAAAAGAAAATTAAGAGAAATTCGGTTTTCCTCGATTTTTGTGCCAAGTGAATTATGGATCGACTCTGAATTTTTTTTCAGGAGATTTGGAGATCGGAAAAATTTACGCGCAAGGGATATCCCGTCAAGTTTGTGAGTGATAATATTATTTTAATATTTTAATATTAAAATAATGACCGGAATGTACGTTTTTCGAGAATATGAATAATTTTAAGAAAATTTAAGAAAAATTATGTTGTTCATAATTTCTCAAAGTACTTTCACATGGTAACTTGTTTGAAGCATGATTTAAGTGTTTTAAGACATTTCCGGTAGTTTGAATATAATAATATTTTATTGACACGTTTTACGAGGTAAAACCTGTTTACGAAATAAGCATGGTTTATAATATGTTAGACCCTGTTTATGTTTAATAAGATGATTTTGATGATTTTCATATATGTTTGAGTATGTTTTGACTACTATGGGGCCTAAGCACGTTTTGCATGTTTTACGAGATTTCTCGAAATCATGAGTTATAATGGTTTAATGTTGTAGGATCGGTATGGCAACCCTAGAGGGGGGATGAATAGGGTTTTTACAAATTAATGAAACTTTTTAACTAAGTGATCTCAATTAAACAAATGCATTCATATCAAAATGACTTATAAAGTGACATACACAAATTCAAGCACAAATTTTAGCAATTAATTTTACGCAATAAACTATATCAACAAATTAATTGCAAAACTAAATATGAGAGGTATAGAGAAATTAACACCGGTAATTTTATAGTGGTTCGGCACAATCGGCCTACATCTACTTTCCAAGCTTCTCTTGGGTATGTCACTAAAACTTCGAACCGACTCTTTCTACGGATTAGAGACAACCGCTACACCACTCTTTTTACGAGTTCAAGAGCAAACTCAATCGTTTTCCCGGATCACGATCAAACCGTTACAAATGATTCTTTTTATGGATTAAGAGCAACCCTTTTAGAAATGGATTTTGGAATGAAGAACAAGACAAGAAAAACTCTCTCAAAGAGTAGATTTACAAAATTGTAGCACTCAACAAATCAATCCTCACAATACAAATTTTCCTCTCAAGAAGAAGATGAAAAGAACGAATAATGAAGCTTGGAGAGAACACAAATGGAAGCTTTGTGAGTTATGAAAGATGTTTCAAATGTGTGTTTAATTTGGAGAAGGTGTCTTTAAATAGAGAAATGAGATGTTGAAATCTAAAATCAATTTGGTCTATTAGATCTTGTAAAAGAAAATCAAATGGTGGAGATTTAAATCAAACTAGCCGTTAGACACATAAAAAATAATAATATAAAAGTATATATCTTTATAAAATCATTGCTTTTAAAACCCAACAAAAATAAATCATTATTTTCAAAAACTAGCCGTTAGACACATAAGAATAATAATATAAAAATATATATCTTTATAAAATCATTTCTTTTTAAAAACCAACAAAAATAAATCATCATTTTCAAAAAACTAGCCGTTAGACACAACCATAAAATAATATTAAATTCATTTTCTTTTTAAAACCAATCCAAATTATCAACCATGTGTTTCTACTCCATAAGCTCCATATGTCACTCACTAATTGAAACTAATTTGATGATTTGGCCGCCACATCATTGCCTCGAGTATTTTTCCGTTAAGCTTGTTTTGGTTATAACATCTTCTTTTGAACTTCGATTTGGGCAATTCAAATTGCGTTGAAATTCATAATTTTGAGCTCTACACAATAGACTCACTAAAACACTAGATTTTTTAATAAATAAAATCATGTTTGCTATCATCAAAACATTGATTAATTAATTAATTAAAATTAATTAATTTGATATTAAGGGCCAAAAAGCCAACAAATGTTTTTTTTAAGATTTCTATCAGGTTATAGGTGATGTTTAAGCATGATTTCAAGTACTACGAGTTTCATGAAGATTTGAGAAATGATTTAAGATGATGATATGTTTTATGTGACTTGCACGTTTTACGATAATTTGTTTTTTAAGCATGTGTATCCATGTGAGCTTGAGGCTACTATACTAGGTGTGCACACTAGGGTAAGGGTAGAGAGTCTCGGAGAGGGTGTGACATTTTGTACCCCAAAGCAGAAACTGAGTCTGGGACCTCTTTGATCGTTTATTTTTGGGAAAAACTTCAACATTCCTCCAAATGAGCCCACTTTAAACCTAGAAATGCATTTAGGGTCAAACTTTGGTCCATCTTTAGAAAGTTATACCACTGGTCGATTTTCGTAAATTATTTTTCGGGAAAAACTTAACAATTACTCCAAATGAGCCCAGTTTATAGCTAGAAATGCATTTTAGGCCGAACTTTGGTCCATTTTTCGAAGGCCATAGTATTGGTGGACTTTGGTTCGTTTTGGTCCGCACGTCAGTTCTACCTCAAGTTTCTCTATTCGCGACGTATATAGTACATGAAAATATGTCAGAGACATGTTTAGGGTCATGCACACGTGTTCTTGAGGCAAGAATCTGTGAACTACAGGGTGTAGGACGAAAATACCAAAGGAAAATCGTTGTAGATCATTTTGTTCACCAAAGCAGAAACTGAGTGTAGGATGTCTTTGATCGTTTATTTTTATGAAAAACTTCAACATTCCTCCAAATGAGCCCATTTTAAACCTAGAAATGCATTTTAGGCCAAACTTTGGTCCATTTTTCGAAGACCGTAATATTGGTGGACTTTCGTCCGTTTTGGTCCGCACGTCAGTTCTACCTAGAGTTTCTCTCTTCGAGACCCATATAGTTCATGCAAATGTGTCAGAGACACGTTTAAGGTCATGGACGCGTGTTTTTTAGGCAAGAATCCATTGACTACGGGGTGCAGGACGAAAATACCAAAGGAAAATCGTTGCAGGTCATTTTGTTCCCCAAAGAAGAAACTGAGTTTGGGAAGTCTTTGATCGTTTATTTTTGGGAAAAACTTCAACATTTCTCCAAATGAGGCCATTTTAAACATAGAAATGCATTTTAGGTCGAACTTTGGTCCATTTTTAGAAAGCTATACCACTGGTCGATTTTCG
>JBBPDJ010036993.1:0-12276 GCA_037974625.1 Cucumis cinereus
CAGAGATTCGAGCAGCAACAATTGATCAAAAGATTTATAATTGGAATCAATTGACGCTACAAGATGGAACCAATTGACATTCGAGGACCAATCCTTCAAAAGAAGGAAAGAATGATATGATCCACACAAGCATCAAATTATTAATTAGGCTTTATTTAATAATTATGATGTATTTTAAATAATTAAAATTTTTTTCTTTTTCAATTTTATCTTTTTATCTTTTCTTTTTAATAATAACTTTTTTTAAAAAGGGATAATTTAGTCTTTTCCTATTGAATTAGGATTTTATTGGGAGGTTATTTAAGCCTAGCCTTTAGGTTTTTTTAGGAGAGTTTTTGATAATTAAAGATTTAGGGTTTTCTTTGAAAATTCTTTGGTAGATGACAGTCTCATCGCCGCCTTTTTTCAATTCTTGTTTTAGGGTTGCAAGCCAAGAACATTCAAGTAAGTTTGATCATCTTGCTTGTGGAGTGTTCGAACTTGGAGTGAGGAACTAGTTCTTCTTATCTCTTGGTCTTCGATCAAAGGGTAATCCAAATCTAATCCATTCCCTTGGATTTTTGTCAAATTGATTTGGGGGTTTAAGAATTTGTTATTAGAGGTTCGCCAATTAGGTTCCTAATTTACAAATCCTAGGATTTTCATATCAGATTTGTTGTAAAACTAAGGTTATCATGCACCTATTGATTTTCGCCAATGGTGGCTAGGGTTTCTTGCACCCATTGATTTTTGCTAATGGTGGATAGGATTTTATCACCATGCTCTGATACCATATTGAAAAGAAAAGGACAAAGCATACGTGAAAAACCCTAGTATAGGGAGAAAAAACCACGTTAGAAGTTGCTCTTATTATTTTCTAATAATTAAAAGAGTACAAGAGGGAATAATATATATACGCTATAGCAAGCCCTAACAAAAAATGAAATAAAACTAGAGTACAATAAATTACGCAAATACCTTTGGGGCTATAAACACTCCTAGCCCAATTTTCAATTAAATATTTTGCTCTGATACCAATTTGTCACACCCTCACCCCTATTGGCCCTTAGCAAAAACAAGTGAGGATGCAACCTAGATGAAATTAACACTCCAGAAAGGCGTGCTTACCACAACTAGAACTTAACTTATACTTATTTGCTTTAAGACTATAACAAAACTATGGAACCCGAACCATAGTAATCTGAACTCCACTTCATTAATAACATTATTTGTACAACGCCTTCATATATGGACATATCTTCAACGTATACTTCTAAAACTTAAAACATGGTGTGGTGGAATACAAGTAAAACAACTAAGGATGCAATGCGACAGGGAAATAATAGTTTTGTGGAATGTTTGGTGGACCTCTTGCTACCTGGAAAGGGAAAACTTAAAACATAAGCCAAATGTTTAGTAAGTGACATATTTTAAAGAATACTTTGAGGAAATCAATATCAACGCATCAAAACATTTCATTTTAAATCTGATAACACATCTTTAATATGCGCTATAAAACAAAAACCACATTAGCCTTGTTTCTTTCCTAAAACTGGAATGTTAAACATACTCAACACTTAGACTACTGAAGTGGACTGTAATCACACTATTAGTACCCAAGTTCAACATTAGTTGCTCCGACAAAAAATCCTGAATGTCGACCGTATCACACATTAAGCTAAACACTAGTCTAGGCAATTGACAATACTCAATGCCTGGTATGCCCCTCACTCACATGTGCACATAAAGTCAGCTTAGTATTAGGAACAATACTAACGGTTTATTCACAGTACCACGAATATCAACAAATTTTACCTACTATGTGAAAAGATATTATTATACCTCTTTAACCTATAGCTATGTGATATGCTTATCATACTTCGTAGCTTATAGAATGCAACGTACTTAATAGTTTATGTGATGCATAACTTGTAGAAAGAACAACTGTTAGAAATCTTGAATTTTAAAGAAAAGTCACTCACAATACAAGTCTTAGTTTCCTCAACTTATGCTCTAAACTTCCGACGCCAACTGATTTATACTAATCCAAAAATCCTAAATTTAGATTATTCATACTTAAATTCTCCAAATCTGGCCAACATCTACTTGGCTTCTTCCACATGTACTTCCATAAAGTTATGAAGCCACCTCCAATTTCACTTAGCTCTTAAACTGCCACATGTTCCACTATACATACTTAGCTGAAACTTAACTTTATCTTCTCAACGGAATAGTTATTCTAACACATAACTTAACTTCATTTCGTTTGTATTTTCATCCCCTAACACTTAATCACATGTCTCCAACTTTTACTGTCTCATCCTTTCAATGTAAGTTTCTACCGACTTCCTATAACGCCTACTTTCCAAAATGCGGTTGTCACACCCGATGACCTCGTCTTTGTGGAGTAATCTAAACACTAACAATGATAATCTCATTGAGTGGGAATATCATTACATATGTGGGTATCTCTAGCGTCGTAATAGAGCTTGCTCTTACCAGTAACAGTCTCTACTAAAGTGGAATTCTTCATCAAAACAACGGTAATCTTTATATGTCCACATGGTAACTTTCCTCGAAGGGCTTAAACTTATCTCTAGATATATTGGGTATAGAGTAATGCATTAAAATATCATGGTTTAAAAGTAACTTACTTTACTTGTTTACCTGAAGATCATCTAAAACTTTATAAAGCTTTTACTTCTTGCCTTTTGAATAATTAGCTTGAAGTAATATTTTTCTTAATATTAAATCTCATTCTTTACCTGGTAAAATCATGCTTGATTATATAACATGCTTGTAAAGGAACTTATAATCTTGGCAAACTCCAAGATCAACTCCCACTACATCTGTTATCTCTGATCTTCTTGGTAAAATCCAAGGATAAACAAAAAAATGTAAACCCTAGCCTTGTTATTTCTCAAGTTTAATGTTTATTGAAGTCGTGGCTTAATTTTTGATTAAAGAATTAGTTAGGGTTAAGAAAGGAAATTATGGCAAAGTGAGAGGGTTGAGAGTTGTAGGAAAAGAAAATAGTCTTAAGTGTTGTGGTTTGATGCTAGGTAGGTGGCCAAGTAAGGTTTGACAAGGCTTTGAAGTCTTGAGGTTGGGGACTAAAAGTGGAGAGGTTTAGAATTCGGCTAAGTGTTGGCTAGGCGTGTAGGTGTGCCATGTGACCATGTAATGCCAAATAACCTCCATGCAGCCAAGTGTTGTGTGAGCAAGGCACCAAGAGTAGCTGTTGAATGTCCCATTCGGCCAAAAGTCAAGGGTGTGCTATTGTGCTAGGCTGTAAGGACAAGTTGTTTGAGTTTGGGTGTAGGCGAGCAAGTGTTTTATGCGGCCAAGTTGAGAGGGTGATGCGACCAGCCTACAAGCAAGAGAGGGTAAGGCATTAAAGGAAGCTAAACGACATGCCATGTCTTGTATTGAAGGAATTGCGACAAGAACAAGTTAGAACTAGGCGAAAAAAATGGTTAAGACTAGGAGTCCAAAGGTGAGTTGTTGAGCTATGAGGCCAGAGGGTTGTTGATTAAGTGGATTACAAATGGCTAGTCATGAATTAGTATCAGTAAGTGCAAGCAGAAGGTGTCAAGAGTATATCATGCGTATTTGTCCATATAAGTCTAATTTCTAATGAATAGAGCTCTCTAACTACTCAGGCGAATTAAGAGTTTTTTTTTTATCTCAAAAGAAAACTGGGAGAGTCTAGGTTTTTTATAAAGGCTGTCGGAGAGAAAGGATTTGAGGATGAAGTTTTTCTATTGAAGATTATCACCGAAGGTCCATTTTTTAGAAAACAAGGAACAACATTTAAAGAGTTTGAGCCATTCAAAGCAATACTCGAAATTGTGGTTTGAAGTTTTGAGGTAAGGTAGTTAAATGGATAAGAAACAAGTTTGTAGAATGAATTTTTCCATTTTGGTAAAACAATTTGTAGTTACGAATTTTTAAAGTTGAATCTGGATCTTACTTGCACAAGAAGCTTGAGTATTTGGGCAGCCGAAAGGGCCATTGGCTCGCTAGGACACGGTGCGTAGCATGTGTAGGTGAGTGCCATTGAAAGTGTCATGAGCAACACAAAGACACGCTCAACATATAGCTATGGGCCCAGGCATGCGCACGAAAAGGTGTCAAGCGACACTGTGCGTGCCAAGAGCTATGCGACGGAGGAGCTTGTGCACGTAAGGGGTAGGCACGTGACAAGAGTTGTGACCATGGTGGGTGCACGATAAGGCCTGCGAGGTTAGCACGCGACCTGACATCCTCACAAGGCTAGCGCGCATGTGCAACCTGCCCATTCCCCAACCATGCGCCAACCCATGCCTTTGTGTTAAAGTGGGGCATTTTTTATGTTTTTGTGATTTTTGAGCTAAGTCAAGGATTAAGAGGATTATTTTGGGACTTAATTCTCTTAATTCAGGTCAAGAGGAATTGGGCAAGTCTATAGACTCGAGGGTTCTAACTTCAATCCGTGAGCGACAAAATGATTTTACATACCTGATTTAAATATGATTTTCAAGTTAATTTATTTAAGCAAGTTTGGAGCTACTTAAAGAATGATTTAGAAACAAGTTATTTTATCTGATTATGAAGAGTTGTCTAAAGCATGATATTTACTTCAAGTATGAGATTACTTAAAGAGTTTCAAGTATGCGAACTTCTTAAAATGTTTAAGCATGAGTATTAGTTTTGAAGGATGATAATTTAGTAAAAGTATTTAAGCAAAGCTTGATTTAAGGGTGTGTTTGGGAGTGATAGTTTAAGTAGTGATTTTAGAGAAAAAGATTTAGGTACAATTGATTTTGTAAAATTGATTTATAAACAATTAAATTTATGTTTGGAAACAAACTCTTAAAAGTGATTTTCATATGTTTAAAAGTTTAAAGACTGGTGTTTTGGGTATTTCAAAAACTATATAAAATTAGGTGGTGATTCCCGGTTAATCATTTTTCAAGAATCTCTAGGGAGCTAATACTTCAAAAATCAATTTTGAGTGATTTCTCATTTTTCTAAAATCACTTTCTTTAAGTTTTCAAACACTAAATTTTTTGTACAAAAGTGATTTTGGCTATGCCAAAATCACTACCAAACACACCCTTAGAACTACTGTAAGTTTCTGAGAATTTTTCTATCAGCATGACTATTTTACTTAAGTAACCTAAAAGTTTTAGAAGTTGTTTTTACATTGCTCTATACCTGAGATATCCAAAGATAGTTTAGCCCTACGGAGATAGTTATGTGTGCACACAAATAGTTCCGTTGTTGATGTTGAGTTTACTCCACGACATCGATGCCGTTGAGAGTGATGGTTGTCATGGTCATGCTTATTCTGGGCATGTTGCCCATGGTTGCATGATCGCTCCGACACCTTTTACTATTGCTTTCATCGTATTTATGTTTCTTTATATTTTTATTGTAAATGACCGCTTGCACATTAACATATGCAAGTCTGTCACATCTCTTTTTGTTCAGAATGAACTATATGGAGGTAAGACTAATCATCATATCGACACATCCGTGAGTTATAAGATATAAAGTTGTGGTTGTTCCTTATTGTTTATAGCCTTATAAGAAACTTCTTTTTCTCAAACATGCTTTCAAAGGTTTGCGAAAACCTTTTTCTCTAAACCCGTTTTCTAAAACATTTTCTCAAGAACGGTGGTGGAGGTTGCAAAATACATCCATTGTGCAATGGGCTATTTGGATTTAGTTTGGCTGACTTATTCTAGTGTGGAAACAAGTGTCGTCCGATCACGTTGAGAGCTTACGATAATGCGACCATGACAGTTTGTATCAAAGCCAAGTTGGCCCACGAGTCCAGAAGTTGTAATCATGTCAGCTATGAAATAGTTGGGCAAGTCCCACGTTGATCAATTGGTCGAGATGGGAGAGCAGATGCTTTATTTGATTGAAGTCCCTAATCAAATTTGATTCCTAAAGAGTCGACTAAAATAAGTCTCTAACAAGGCCGGCGGAATCGATGCGGTAGCTGACTGCTTAGACAAAATATTCGTCAAAGAGTTGATGACAAGGATTGAGACCTTAGAAGAAAACACTACTAGGTTGGGTAGCTTTTAAGCTAGGGGATAGCTCGATGAGCACTACGACCTCCATTGAAGAGCGTGTCACGACATTGGACAGCTCACAGAAAGCAATAATTCAAATGGTGAACGAATTGTCAAAAGACATTAGAACAACCATCGATGTTGTCAAGACATAGATTGTAGATGTCAATGTAAGAATAAATCTCACCATGAGAGCGATGGGAAACCAAGCCCCAACTGGGGGCGTGTTCGAGTTTAATCGAGTGAAGCTGCCTGAACCTAAGTCATTCTTTGGGGCTCGTGATGCAAAAGCTCTAGAAAACTGGCTTGTGATGCAAAAGCTCTAGAAAACTTTCTCTTTGATTTGGAACAATATTTCAGAGCTACGAATATAGTGATCGAAGAGTCAAAGATCTCATTGGTGACAACGCACCTTGCAGAAGACTCCAAGTTGTGGGAAAGTCCCATTTTGTAGACATCCAAAAGGGTTGTGCACTATTGATCATGAGAGACACTAAAATAAGAGATGCGTTCTCAGTTCTTCGTCGAGAATGTGGAAATTCGACAATATGTAAGTTACGAGAACTGAAACATATTGGCACAACTAGAGAATATGTGAAGCAATTTTTCAGATTCTTCATTTGTGATATGTCAGAGAAAGATAAAGTTTTCTGTTTTGTCAAGAATCGCGAGTCCAAAGCTTGTTTGAAGCCTATGTCGCAGTCGAACGATTGTTTGATCTTAACAACGACACACTCCATAAGTAAAGACGAAACCAGGCTTCCTCTAGTGGAAGTAACAAACTCGCTAGATCTAAATCTCCCAAACTTGAGGAAGAGAAAGATTAAGAGAAGGGGATCGTAAACCATTTCCACCAAGAATGGATACCAAGAGCGCAACCCAAACCAACAATAGGGCAACTAAAGAGGGGGACCCCATCTTGTTTCTGTGCAACGACCCCTATAGAGTTTATGAATGTCCAAATCGGGATGCTCTCAAAGTATTCAAGGCAACGTTAACAACCAATGCGAAACAAATTGCGAGAATTCTGAGACAAATACAATGAAAGAAGAGGGTGACGAAAACCTCTGCTTGAGGGCCATGAAGTTTTTGTCCAACATTTAGAAAAAGGCAGAAGAAAATAAAGGACAAGTGGAGTGAGGTCTCATGTATGTAAATGTGTGGGTGAATCATAAACAGACAAAAAATACGATTGTTGATTATGGCTCCCACAATTTCATTACGAAGGTAGAGGCCCGAGTCTAAATTTGAATTGGGACAAAGACCGAGGAAAAATGAAAGCACTGAAATCAGCCACCTTACCGATTTTGGAAATTGCTAGACGAGTGACGTTAAAATTGGGTTCATGGAGTGGACAAATGGATTTTGTGGTTGTGAAAGTTGATGATTTGATGTAGTCTTGGAGATGGAATTCCTCTTTGAACACAAGGTTATCCCTATGTCGTTGGCCTAATGTTTGGTAGTCACAGGGTCTAACTCTATCGTAGTCTAGACAAACATCAAGAAACCAAATGGAATGAAGATGATCTCGACCCTATAGCTGACGAGAGGGCTAGCCCGTAAAGTCCCCAGTTTCATGGCTATCCCGCTGGTCGATGAGGAAAGTCTGAAGGAACTAGTTTCAAAGGCGATCTAGTATGTGTTAGATGGATACCAAAGGATAATGTAATAGAGTATGCCTAAGACCACCCTACCTCCACGAAGGGGGATAGATCAAAAGATAGAACTTCTACCAGGAGCAAGGCCCCACCCTGAAAGAATGCGTACTGTACGGCGCCGCCAGAATAAACTTACAATTTGAAACAAATACCCTCTACTCATTATCATAGTGACTGCCTCCATGGCACCAAGTACTTATCGAAGTTGGATCTTCGATCAGGGTATTATTAAGTGAAAGTTGTTAAAGGAGATGAACCAAAGACTACGTGTGTTACACGGTATGGAGCCTTTAAATTCCTTGTAATGCCTTTCGACCACACAAAAGCTCTAACAACTTTTTTTACCTTGATGAATTAGGTTTTCCATGAGTAGATTGACAAGTTTGTCGTAGTACATTTGGATGACATTGTGGTTTACAGCGCGATGATAGAAGAACATCAGCGCACCTTCTGTTTGTCTTTGAGAAACTAAGATTGAATCAAATGTACGTAAAAAGGAAAAAATGTGCTTTTGATAAGAAACACATTAACTTCCTCGGTCACGTAATCGAGTGTGGTCGAATTGGCATGGAAGAGAGAAAGATTACTATGATATGTTATTAAAGGGTGTCGTCTTTCGTAATAGATATGCGTTTCTTCCTCGAACCAACCAATTACTACAAACGATTCATTGAGGGATTCTAAAAAAGAACATGGCCCTTAACAAAGTTATTGAAGAAAGAACACAAGTGGGAATGGATCGCAGAATGTCAGGCCACATTCGAGGGTCTGAAGAAGGCTATGATGGAAGGGTCGATTCTCAGAATGTCGATATAACGAAACCTTTTGAAGTGGAGATCGACACATCTAATTTTGCGTTTGGGGTGTTCTTCTTGATTGACTATGAGATCAGGAAATTGAATGATGAAGAGAGGAGGTATGCAGCCTCCGAGAAAGAAATTCTTGCGGTTGTAGACTATTTAAGAGCATAGAGACAATATTTATTGAGAGCCCAGTTCGTAGTCAAAATGGACAATAGCTCCACATGCCACTTTTTTCAGTTAACCTAAATTGATGTTGAAACAAGCTCGTTGACAAGAATGCTTGGCCGAATTTGATTTTCAGTTTGAATACAGGCCAGGTAAATTAAACAAAGCGGTCGACACCCTTTGTCGGAAGAGCGAACATGCGATCCTGTGCATGTTCGCCCACTTGAAAGCTAGCACCCTGAGTAGCACCATTCGAGAGACTATCAAAGCTTACCTAGCCAAGGACACTGTGGCGTAAGCTATAATACAGTTGCTTAAAGAAGGGAAGGCTCGTAAATTTTGGATGGAAGACGATCTATTGTTCACCAAAGGCAATCACCTGTATGTCCCTCGTTCAAGTGACTTACGACAACTACTAATGAAAGAATCTCATGACACATTGTGGGCTGGACACAATGGTTGGCAATGAACATATGCACTTCTGAAACAGGGTTATTACTGGCTGATTCTTCGAAATGACGTGATGCTGTTTACTAAGACTTGTCTTGTATGTCATCGAGACAAAGTTGAACAACAAAATTAGCTGGTTTGTTGGAACCCTTACATGTGCCCCAAGGCCGTGGGAGAGTGTATCTCTTGACTTCATCACACATCTGCCCAAAGTTAGAGAACTTGACTTGATACTTGTGATTATCGACAGATTTTCTAAATACGCCACATTCATTCCAATACCTAAGATGTGTTCTACTGAAATGATAGCCCAACTTTTCTTCAAGAACATTGTAAAATTGTGGGATGTCCTAGTGAACATCATCAGTGATCGCGATAGTCGATTAATCAGAACCTTCTAGACCAAATTAATCAAGATGTTGGGGTCTACTCTAAACATCTCACCAAGTTTCATTGTTTAAAGTAGAAACGGGGGACATACAGGTCGACTCAAAGACTGATGGACAAATAGAACACTTCAACAATATGCTTGAAGAATACCTACGTCACTTTATTGATGCACGACAGAAGAATTGGGTCCAGATGTTAGATGTTGCTTAGTTCAGCTTTAATTGTTAGAAAAACTAATCTACATAAAAGACGCCACTTGAAATTAGATGCGGTAGGCAACCCCTCATGCCACATGTTATTGACCACCGTCCTCAAGCCCACAAATGCTCTAAAGAGTGGAGACAAAGCTCCAAAGTTGCTTGCACTATTTAGAGAAGGCATCAAAGCATATGAAAAAGTGGACAGATACAAGACACAAACCTCTCAAATTCCAAGTAGGAGATAGAGTGCTAATCAAACTTTTCCCTGAATAGTTTCGTGGGCAAAGAGACGAATGCTTTGTGTGAAAATATGACGAACCCATGGAAGTGATCGAGAAGGTCGAGAAAACATCTTATCAGGTTCTATTACCCTCGATGATGAAGATTCACCTAGTCATCCACGTAAGTAATCTGAAACCTCACCATCTCGACCTAGAAGATGAGCAACGAAATGCTATAAATTGTTCGCCCGTCACCATGAAGGACACAGTTAAGAAAAAGTCAAAGAAATATTGGCAGAGAGAGTGCCATTTTGCAAGACCGAGATGCGGCCTGAAGGAAGTCTTGGTGAAGTGGAAAGGCCTCCATAACGAAAAAATTAGTTGTAAGAACACTGGAGACCTCAAGCATTCTTCAAAAAAATTTGCTGAGTTCAAGTGGAGTTGGTTGACGGTGATGTCAACCAATTAAATGAAGGAGAATGTCATGGTCATGTTTGTCCAAGGCGTGTTGCTTGTGGCTGCATGACTGCCTCAACAACTTTTACTATTGCTTTCATTGTATTTTAGTTTCTTTCTATTTTTGTTGTAAGTGACTGCTGGCACATTAGCATATGCAAGTTTGTCACACCTCTTTTTGTTTAGAATGTACTATATAAGGGTAAGACTAATCATCATATCTACACATTCGTGAGTCATAAGATATAAAGTCGTTGTTGTCCCTTATTGGTTATAGCCTTATAACAAACTTCCTTTTCTCAAACATTCTTTCCAACTTTTGCGAAAACCTTTTTCTCTAACCTATTTTCTAAAACATTTTTTAAGAACGGGGGTAGGAGTTGCAAAATACATCAGTTGTGGGATCGACTATTTTGATTTAGTTTTGCTTACTTGTTCTTGTATGGGAACAAGTGCAGCAAGATCGCTTTGAGACGCTTATGAAATTGTGACCATGACGCTTGGTGTGCCCCACTACGACGAAGCTTGTCCAACTGCATGTACCAATGAGCAGTTGAGCAAACTAAAGGAAAATGTAATATCAGTAGGTGCACTGAAACATCTCAACTTGGTTGACACCTTCTTAGTGCCTTCATCATACCCTATGCCAAATAGAGAATAGATTCCTTGTTACAAGATAAAAAAAAGTCATATTAGGTGACCTTGAAAGCGGCGAATCAATACTTTTGTCGTCGTGGAAGTGGAATGACATCTTTCGTTCGTACGTGATGAAATGGATTTTTGGAGTCGCTGCCCCATTATACTTTCCAAATTTTCGAACTAAAACTTGAGTGGAATAATATAACAGTAGAGACTAGACACAATTGTCTCATCTAAATGCTTTTGTAAATGTTGGTATCTTCTATTGCACACAAACGATCTTCTGAAAAAAATTCAATCCTTTCATGCCACCTAGATCTTCAGATTTCTTTAATGCAACATTGCAAATTTAGGGGTGAAAACTAAATCATCCAAATGGCTCTGTCGTGAAATTTGACTATGATATTATTTAAAACATTACTTTCATTCTACAAATAATGGACCTGATAGCTTCTCAGGAGTAAAACCACGTGGGTAAAAGAGGTGCCATTTGAAGTTTGGTCTTGCACCAACCTTGCTTATCCGAATGCCTTGCTAATGGTCTATCTTTAACTAACACTACCACAAAAACCACGTAACTAACACTACCACAAAAACCACGTAACTTGACTCCCACATATTTCTAGATTCATCTGAAAGATTTTATTTAAGAAAAATGGTATAAGTTATTAGAAACATTGATTAGAAAATCTTTTGAAATAATAGATTAATTTTTTTAATGTTTGAAAACACAAAAAATTAGTTGGTTTAGAAAAAGGTTTATGAAAGACTTTAAAGCTTAAAGAAATTTGAATTAAAAAGATTTTTTTTAAACTTTGAGAAATTTTAATTAGAAATCAAATACGAGTTATGATGGACGATATATAAAGAAAGCACAAATAATCTTGGAGTTCCTTTTTATTTTGTTTGGACATATGAATGACTTGAAACTGTGTTTTGGTTGCTAAAATCACGAAGCTTACTAAATGTTTGCATTTTTTTAGTTTTTGCATTCTCTATGGGTTTTTCTTGTTTAATAATGTCTTCAAAGTTTGTTTAGGGTCTAAGAGTGGTGAATGTAACTAAATGTTAGTTTATGTTGTTGGGTTGAGTTTGAAATCAAAAAGTATGTTTGTGTGTGTGTGTGTGAGGGAGGAGGGTGCATTGTTGGAACAAAAGTTTTGAGTTCTTTTTTATTTTGTTTGGACATAGGAATGACTTGAAACTTTGTTTAGGGTGCTAAAATCATGAATCTTACTAAGTGTTGG
>JBBPDJ010036994.1:0-12268 GCA_037974625.1 Cucumis cinereus
AATATGATTCAAATATGGATTAAATTAAATATAAGATATTTAATTTAGAAATTAACTAATTAGAGAATTAATTAATAATTTAGTTTAATTAGATTTAATTAAATTAATTAAATTAAAACTATAGATCATGTGAGAGATATTCATTTAAATATGATTTAAATGAAATATTGATTAAATATGATTTAATTAAATTTAACTAATTAATTAATTTGTTTGTTAATTACTTAATTAATTTATTTTATTTTAATTTTAATTCTAATTTTATTCAAATTAAATTAAATAACTCCCTTTCGGGAGTTATTTTTTGGAAAAACGTGGAATGCTCCAACGTTCTCCCACTAATCTCTCTAATTTCTCCTTCTTCATCTTAAAGAAATGGAAGGGCAGTACGCAAAAGAGAAACTCTGGTATTCGAATTGCAGAAGGTCTGTAGAGAAAAAAAAAAAAACCTCTCTATTTTTCCACTATAATTTCCAAAAAAAAAAAAAAAAATTCCAATTGGTTCCCACAAGCAAACCTCAATTATTCAAAGGATAGGAGAGGCTCCAACTGGTATGGCTACAATTTGGAGATTTTGTAGAATTTAGAGACGGCAACGAGAGTAAGTTTTTTTCCTGCATTTTTGTTTATAAAAATCATGCTTAGCCTAGATTGTTTCTGTAATGGTCTATAATTCTTCCGCTGCGATGGATTTTTCCCATCACACACGCCCTCACATTACATTTGCGGTCAACAAAGTAAGTCAATTTATGCATCAACCAGTAGTTGTTCATTTTTCAGCTGTCAAACATATCCTACGTGATCTCTACGGCACCAAGCACCTTGGTGTTATATTTCGTCAAAGTGATTTGACGTTATCACCATTTTGCAACTCTGATTGGACGGGTAATACATCTTATCGACGTTCCACCTCGGACTTCATTGCCTTTCTTGGCTCCAATCCAATCTCATGGTCTGCCAATCAGCAACCAACAATATCACGTTCATCTACAGAAGCTGAATATTGTTCTCTTGCTACAACAACTGATCTATATTGGATCTGTCAACTTCTTCGAGACCTTCATGTTCCTTTGGTAAATCCTCGAACTCTTTGGTGTGACAATGTATCAGCAATCTCTCTGGCCAACAATCCTGTTTTTGATGCACGGACAAAACACATTGAAATAGACTATCATTTCGTTTGAGAGAAAGTTATTCAAAAAGATATATCAGTTCAGTTCATAACATACAATGATCAACTTGCTGACATTCTTACCAAGCCTCTCTCGTCTGTGAAGTTCCTACCTCTACGAGACAAACTTTTGACTTCAATCCAGTCTTCAGTTTGAGGGAGGATATTAGAAACAAATCTTCTCATCAAATCACTGTTTAATTCATGCGTTCAAGTTTTAACATTCTTACTATAATTAGATGCTTAATTTATGCCTTCAATTTCAAATATTTTGTTGTAAATTAGAGCTAAAATTGTGCCATCTTTATTGTAAACGATCTCATACTTGTGTAGATAAAAGTATGAAAATATGATAATAAAAACACAATTTACATACCATTTTCTGCCTTTACACTCAAATCCTTCTATTTGTTGTGTGTCAGCAATCCAATTGATTATACGTGGGAGTCTATCATACATTATGCGGGCAAAGAAAATTTCAAGTGTACTCAATGTAGGTATTATCTCGTATGCCCAAGCTATTGATGGAATACAACCCCCCTTCCCCTCCCCTATCGAAATCCTAGTAGCTCACATGTTTGTTTAATGTCTTTTCATGTAATCAACTAGTAGATTGAATGCAAATCTTCGCCACGAATATGTGATAAACAAAGGGAGATCATCTACGAGTATGTCATCCTCAATTTCTATGTTTAAACAATCTTTTTTAGGCAGTAAGAAACTCTGTAAGGATACGTTTAATGCATGATAAAAGCATAGAGTTGATTGGAGTTGGTAATTACTGTCTGAGAAGTTAAACTGTTTGAGAGTTAAATTGATTATGTTTTGAGAGCAGAGTTGAGTTCGTAATTATTATCTATGTTCGAGATGCTGAGTTGATTTGAGTTGAGTTTAAGTATCTGGTGCAGCTTTTGTAAATGAATTTTCTTCATATTGTTCATTCTAATTTTCAACTATACATCTATTTCCTAACCCTTTTAAGACCGATAAAAAAAACTTCCAATTTTTTTCAATTCCTAAAACGTAATAGATCTTTTTTAAAATACTCACATACTAAACACAAAATCTTGAATTCAATTTTTGAACACACAATTACATAACATATTAAACACCAAACATTTCCAAATAAATTATATATGCAAGTACTCAATTAGCACTCAAACATGAAAATCCAATAATCTTAAAAATTAGGCATCATTTTTTTTCTCCTTTTGGAAAATGAAACATTTCTAATTTTAATCACGCATATTGAACATTAAATTGCAAAACAAACATATTTTCGCATCCAAATATTATATTCATATTCCAATAAAATGGACATTTCTTCTTGCTATTCGACATCACATTTAATCCTACAATCACATTCTAACCCTCATTACCTGTGAATTCAATTTTTTATACACATTTAATCTTACTAACTTAACATTATTATTAAAAAGGTTGAAGGTTCTACACATAAATGTTGAAGCTCACTAGTACAAAACAAGGCTTTAATGTCAGTTTAAAACTGACATTTTATACATTCAATGTCTATTTACAATTGACATTATAGATTATCGAAATTTCAATTCCAATCATATTCAATGTCAGTTTCTAAATGACATTGTACACCCTCTTCAATGTCAGTTTAAAATTGATATTGTACATCGTCTTCTATGTCAATTTAAACCAATTGTTTTTATAATTTTGTAAATCATATTCAATGTTGATTATTTTTAAATGTTCGATCCATTTTTTATGTCAACAAAAGCGTTAAAATCGACATTTGACGTCTCGTTTTATGACAGGAAATGTTCGTCATTTTATTTTATAAAATTAAAAATAAAAAAAATGTTTGTCGTAATGTGTGTTAGTATATGTGTGTTTTGATGTCTGCATGGTAAGCCAATAATATCTCTTCCACCTATAAATGCACAGAACCCAAACCTAAAATATAAAAAAAAAAACAACAATATACTCTACCATAAAACTGAATACAATGTTGCCTAAAATTTAGCAACACACTTCCATAGAACAATACAATAAAGAACATCATATCCAACACGTCCATATAAATATGTAACCACACACAAATCTTCCAACAAAACTACACACAAATCCCCCAACAAAGCTTGTCTATTATACTCAAAATTCTTGCTTATATACATAATGCAATAACAAAAGTTTCCTTAAAACTACAACCAAGTACACATCCTCAAAAACTCTTCTATATCACACATTGGACCACCCGCATATCCAAAAACATAATAAGAAACATTGAACACTTCTACAATACAGATAAAAATGTGTCCATCCATAAACAACAATTAGCACTTCTGATTCATTCTATAAGTAGTTATACGAATTTCAATAAACACACTAACCAACACTTGTATATCCATAACACAATTCCATAGAACAATAGTTGAAAACATCATATTCAAAACACTTCTATATCACATGTTGAACCACTCACACCTCTAAAACTACAATAAAAAAAAATGAAATACTTTCATAATATTTGAAAAACAGACTATATTAACCTGGATACATTTAGTTAGAACCAAAGCTAATAACACAGATGATAACTCAATGGACGTAAAAGTTAATAAAGACATCAAGAACTTGGTAACCCAGTTCGGTAAAATATACCTACATCTGGGACACCAAGTGTCCAATTAAGAACGATATTCTACTAGATAACAAGAGTTCCATAAGTTCATAACTTATTCAATGATAAACTATCTTGCATCAAACAAAAATTATTAGATTACATATGATAGATTTAGGCTCTCCTAAAATCGTGCATTTACAATTTTTCTTCATATCTCTAGTTCACAGACTCTCCCTGAAAACAATCCTAGAGATATTAATTTGGTTAGGATCTCCCTAACCCATATACCTCTTGTCACAAACGTTCTTCATAATGTCAATAACTATAGATTCAGTAATGTTTATTGCAACATTCTTCACAAGACATGTTACTAGAAGAAACAAAACAAAAACATCTTCCACATACCTTCGTATCAAAAACTCATACATCTTTTGGTCTGCGTGGTTGGGTTACACAATGAGCAAGGTGATAACTTTATATTACATCCAATTTTGAAGAGAATCAAATACATCCATATAAGATAATAAAAAAATAAGGAAGATTCTCAAGGAGACCAAAAAGAAAAATATCAATGAAGTAGAAAAGGCAAGAAAAGAAATTTTCTAGCAAAAAATATCTAACAATATTAATAATCATTTGTCCCTTCACAATCTACAACTAGTACTTCCATGAGTACTTACACCAAATAACAAAGACACTAACACAAATCTTCCAACAAAAAGGTCATGGTATATTACCCCATTAGACTTCAATTAGTACTTCCATTATGATAATATATGGAATTGAAGGGTACGAAGCTACAAATCATACCAATCATATCATTCACAAGACAACCAAATAGAAATCACAAAATAATTAATATCTAATAAAAAGCACATAGGAATCAGACAAAAAATAGATATCAATTTGATAGATTTCATATTGGCATACCTTCTGCCTTTATGATACTATCATCTGATTACTATGCAATTGTCATATGATTACCTTCTAATTGTGATATGACTACCTTATATTATTTGTTACATAGTTTATAGCTTATGATATTGTTAAATGATTATCATCCAATTGCTTTATGACTACTTTATGATTGCATTGTGACTGTCACATGATTACTTTATATTCTTTGTCACAAAGTTCGTAGTTTGTAATATTGTTATTTGATCGTCGTTTGACTACCAACAGACAAATCATTTACATTATAAATCTTTAGAAATTTGGATTTGTCATTCATAAACCTTCCACAAAATTTCTAAAAAGAGAAATCATCCAAGGAAAAAAACCCAATAAAGAAAGTAAATATATTACACAATGGAATAAAAAGAAAAACAGAGCTTCATTCCTGCATTTAAAACCGACACAAAAGGTTACTGAGTTCTAGCCATTTATGACTGCAAGTTTGTTGATAAACATGCAAACAAGGCATTCAAATAGCATCAATTTCATATCCAATTGAACAAATCTCATCCAAACATATCACACAATCGCTCAAAACCCATCAATTCCAACTCTCTTCATTTCCTAAACTGTGTGAAGATGATGAACAAAATACGTAGCTTTAACACACAAAAACCTTTGAGAAATTCTCCATGTGATAAAAATAATTGAACTGTTCTTTATTATTATATTATCTCTTTTGTGTATTGTCCATTCTACACTCAATTCTTTTCCTAGGGTTTTACTATTCACCGTATATGAATAGAATATTTAATTTTGTTGCTTGATTTGATAGAAGAAAAAATACAGACTCAATATTCATGAATGGTTTCGACTGCCTCTGTTTTTGGTTTTGATCCTTTCGTGTCTGCTTTTCTGATTTTTGTATTGGGATTCAAATATTGTTTAATTGAAGCCCCATTGGCACAACTCAACCCAATTCCAATGTGGGCATAGCACCCATAACTAGAGTCTCTCATGGGTTCCTCCAGGAGCATGAGCTCGACGATAAAGGGAATGGTGCAGAGGAAGACGTTAATGCGTTGGGTAGCGCTTCCATGAGCCCCAGTAGAAATTTGGTGAATGAAAAAGGGTTGAAGATGATAAGGGACGTTGATTTCAGAAAGCATTGAGGAAGCTGTAGGCCAAGAGAAGGAATCTGGAGTTAGTGCATCACATATTTGTCGTTGCTTGCGGTTCCGACATGGTATGAGGTCGTGCAATGGTAAGGTGGTGTTCATGTCGTGTCTATCATCGCTGGAGTGAGATGGTGTAGGCGACTAGAAGAAGAAGAAAGAAAATAGGACAATGGTTTCATTGTGGGCAACGTATGAATATTAAAGAATCTGAAAATATGATTTTAAGAAATTGTCATATGTGCAAATGATAAAAAGTGGTGACATGCTTGCAGTGTCATTTTCCTAAATTTTCCACTTAATGCAATTTCCTTTAAAATAATGGGTAAACAATGTCGGTTTAAAACTAATATTGTATATGGCCTTTAATGTCAGTTTAGAACCAACATTAATTTTTTTTTCCTTTTTTTTTCTTTTTGAAAAACCAACATTATATATCCGTTGTCACTTTTCTGAATTGACATAAAAGACTCAGTTTGTAATAGTCAAGTAAAAAATGCATTTCGTTATTAACCATTAATCAACTACTAATATGCAACTTTGTTAAAATATTGAAATTTTATAATCCTTTGGTGTTTTTACTATTCTCTTTTTCCTATTATAGTTATAGAAAACTTTAGTATACATTTAGAGAGCTCGAACACCACGAAAAATTTAGTATATATTTAGAGAGCTCAAGCACCATTCAACTTTATGCTTTTTATATAATATATATAGAAAAACTGAAAATACGAATACTAGTCCAATGATAAAACTGTCTCTCAGCTCATTTCTTGACCTATGTATTTATTCTAGACTTTACCTGGTGTGAGCAGCTTCATATATTATTATTTTTTAGAGAAACATGTGTAACAATTAACAAAGAAAAAAGGGCAAGAGGGTATAGAAATTTGAGATAAAAATAGAGAAGTAAGTTGAGTGGTATTTTGTACAACTTAAATTATTTAATGTACCGAATAGCAATATGACTCTTTTAAACTCAGTTTTCGACAACTAGAGACTAAGGGATTGTAGAAACCCAAAATTTAAGATAATTTTAATTTTTTATTATCAATTATCTTAATTTATTTAAGTTTAAGTAGGTAATTTGATTTTGGTTTGTTGGGATGTTATTGATTTAATTCGAAAAGAAATTACGAGGATTTTCGATTTGGTGAATTTTGTTTAAGAAAATTAAATTTATATATATATATTTATTTAATTTAAAGTGTGTTGGTTAGAGGAAATAATAATTAGTGAAGGGAGTTAATGAGGGGAAGGATGTAACGTCCCGGGTTTTCAACCTTAACCCAAAGTCTTTACTTAAGTAAAAATCATTAAAACCATTTTTAAGACGAAGGCAAATCAAAATAAAAACTTTAATTTAATCCAAATAAAATAATAAAAGGTTTCAAACGTTTAATCAATCATAAAGGAAGATAAGAAAAGAACCTAGACAGGATCCCTAAAATAGTTTTCTAACGAAAGTCATTACAAATAAAAGAAAACCAACAAAAGTTTAAACGTCAATAAAATAAATGCCCAAAAATCGTAAGCGGAAGCAAATTAGGTCTCCTGGTCCCTCCTGATATGGTTACTGGATTCACTTGTCCCTCGCCGGTCCATTCTTACCTTTGCCTGAAATAAAACATAGAAAGGAATGAGTATAAAAATATACCCAGTAAGGAACCCACTACTAATTCCATTAGGTGACCGTTAACTCTCTCTAATAACCCGTACATACGACACACAGTCAATTGGTTTAGTAGGAACGATCATGTCAGAGCAATACGCCACACAAGCTTGCTAACCGACCCTGCCAGGACAAAATGCCACACAGGCTTGTCCGGTCAGCGCAATACGCCACACAGGCTTGCTAACTGACCCTGCCGGAACAATATACCACACAGGCTTGTTAACTGACCCATGCGACAAAACGCCACACAGGCTTGCCGCACCATTCCCACCACCAAGTACAAGTCATTATGTAAAGTTAACAGACACCATATCCAAGCCTGTGTGTTAACTTTACCTAATGACTTGTACTTGGTGGTGGGAACGGTGCGGCAAGCCTGTGTGGTGTTTTGTCGCGTGGGTTAGTTAACAAGCCTGTGCGGACAAAATAACCATCTTCCATCCTTATTCGCCAGATATACAAAAAACATCATGCATAATCCAAACAACAAATATACAAAAAAACCGAAGCTAATACCATAGTGCGGACAAGATAACCATCTTCCACCCTTATTCGCCAAAGGCATGGATTCAGTAGAAGTATTCCTTACCTCCAGTGTCAAAGTTTTCCTTACTCGAATTAGCCTCCAATCGACCCTAAACATACGAAAAATCGATCAATAAATCTTCTCCAAAGGAAATATTAATTCTAGTCCTTCAGTAACCAAACCCAAACTCACCAACACACCAACACAGAGCAAAGGCAGCAAAGACGGCCAGTGACAGAGCACGGCTCGGTGGCTCGGCTTGGCGGCTCGGCTCGACTTGGTTGGCGAGTGCCTATACGCTCAGAGGAAGGCTTGCAGATCTGGGCGCGTTGCGAGATGGCGCTGCAAGATGGCGTGCTGTGCAGCGACAGCTGGGCGCGCCTCAAGCGGAGAGTGACTGGGCGAGGCGGGCGGACGGCTCGCAGATCTGGGCGGTACGGCGCGCGGCTGAGACGGATGGCTGGGTGTCGTGTGGGCTGCTGCTAGGGACGGCGTAGATCTGACACAAGGAGAGGACATCAGCTTGAGCGCGGCACGATTTCAGGTACGGCGTGAAGCTCTGCAACGGCGGCTCGTCCTACAACGAGGAACGCTCAGCTCGCGAGGCGGATCTGACGTCGACCTCTGAAGATCTGGGCAGTGGTGCGACTGGGTGCTCGAAGGCGCTGGCTACTGTCACGAGATGGGATGCGTGCGACTAGTGGCTCCCTCGGCTGAGGCCGACCCGACGCGAGATGGACGGCGCGAGGAGGAGGCTCGAATGGAGAGGCGTGCGGGGGCGGCTGGGCGCGGCGCCAACTTGACAGATCTATCGTGAGAGAGGGTGGCTGCAACTAGGGATTTGAACTAGGGTTTTTGCAAGGAAGAAGATGAACAAATAGTGTTTAAAAATAATAATAATAAATTTAATAATAAAACCATTATTATTATTTTATTATTATTATTATTCCTTTTTCTTTTTCAAAACCCAACATCCCTCTTTTCCACCATAAAAATCTTCACTCTCTCATTCTTCCACTAACCCCACCAACTTTTCCTCCACTCATAAAATTCCAAAATTATAACCAAAATTAATTTCACACTTAACCCAATTTCTTAAAAGATTTGGGATGTTACAAAGGAAGATTTGATTGATTTGGAATAGGAAAAGGAAAAGATTTATTTGAATTTGAAAAAAAGAAATGAAATAATAATAATAGATATTATTATTATTTTCTTTATAAATATATATTTAGGGTTACAATGAAAAGTGTGAAAGTTATAAAAATAATTACAATCTTCTTCTTCAGCCCCTTCACCGCAGCCAAACACCCTCCCTCTGTGTTTTTCCGTCGGTTTCGCCATGTGCTTCGCGCAATCGCCACGTGTCTCCGTTCGTCGATGTCGTTTAATCTCTCGAATTTGATTTGTTTGTTGTCGCTCACGGTCGCCGCTCTTAGTTATATGGGTAAAGTATTTGGTATTTTAATTTAGATTTTTTTGGATTTCCAATAAAGTTAAATTGAGAATTTTTTTGGGAATTATTCTTGGTTAATTGAAGGTAATTTTGGAGCTATTGTTAGAATCGTAGAGTTTCAACTACAAATTAATTGGAGCGTCGACAACGAATTGGTAAGATTAAAGAACTATTTTGAAGAGTTTAAGGGTAAATTTGATTAATAATTTTTATGGAAAAATTATTGATTAAATTGTTATGTATAGATTTGACTTGAACTTCATTGGAGAATTAATCTGTAGAATTTTTCCTTACGAATTGAATTGGAGTTTTTGACGACCAATTGGTAAGAAAAAAAAAATATTTTATCGAAGGATTAAAGTTAAAATTAATTAATAATTTTATGGAAAAATTATTAATTAAATGTTTTATGTATATGATCAATTTGAGGGAAAAACTCAAGCAAAATTATTAACGACATTTGAGGTAAGGAACTTACTATTTGTTCCTCAACAGTAAGAATACTTATGCCACATCTGAGTTGTTGGATTATGTGATAAGATGAAATGATTTATTAGATGACGAGATTAAGTTATTTTAATTAATAATTTTAATAAAAAATTAGTAATTAAAATTGGATGTGTAAGGGATACTTCTACCAAATCTATGCCTTAGGTGTATAAGGTGTGGAAGATGGATTGGGTCGCTTGTATGCCTTGTGCAATGTCAACTGTCATGGATTTGTTTTGTGGTTATGTTTACGGTTGTTATGGGACACCTTATTCATAACTCTGTGCATCATGGTTGGGATGTTGGTTATGTGACGGCTAGATTCTTTGGTTATATTGTGGTATGATGATTGGGTCTTTGTATGATTAACTATGTGGTGTTTATGCATGTCCTTTCATACTATGTGAAATTTGTAAAGCAGGTTAATTGTACCATGTGGAATGGAGTTATGTTTGTGACTGCTTTACTTTTTTATTGTGGTCTCTGTTGGATTATGGTATCTGTTAACTCTACCCATTAACTTTGTGTACTTGTTTGTGGGACGGGTTGACAAGCTTGTGTGGCATGTGTCACGAGGGTCGGGTTAACAAGCCCATGTAGTGTATGTTTCGACTTGATTGATTTTGCATGTGGTCCCACAGGTTTGCTAGGACGACCCTCACATTGGGTTGTATGGGCGTTCCTACTAATCCATTTGACTGTGTATCATAGAGTACAAGTTAATAAAGAGTTAACGGTCACCAAGTGGACTCGATGATATGTCTTATGATAATTGTCTTTTTGTGGCTTACATGATAAGGGTTATTAAGTATCAATGCATAACTCGTATGTTAAGCTTAACTGTATGGTATGCTGACATGACCTATTTGGTTGATAAATTGTTTGATACTGATTTATGTGGTGAGTTAACTAAATGGTGTCGGTGATGGTTATGGGCTGAGTTAACTGAATGGACTAACTTCTGAATTAGTTGTTGGTGATGGGTTAACTATGTTGAGATGGACTGAATGGTTATGTGACGGTTTGTTAGAACGGATTGCTATGGAAAAACCGTAAAACAGGATAAAGGTGTAAGGCGATTGTGGTTCTCAATTTTTAATTAAACTTCATATGTGTGATTATGAATGTTTTGGAATAAGATTGCATGTTTTGGGACTATTGTAGTTGTTAACTTTATCTATTAGTCATGTTGTACTCCGTATGTGAGACGATAGCTGCTTTTTCATGTGGTCCCACAGGATTGCTACGACGACCCTGACATTGGGTTGTATGGGGTTTCTACTAAATTATTTGACTATGTGTCGTAGAGTACAGTTTAATAGAAAGTTAACAGTTAACCTAATGGGCCCAGTAATGGGTCCCTTACTGGGTATTTTTGTACTCACCCTTTTCATGTTTATTTTTCAGATAAGTATGAGGAAACCGGCAACGGACAGAAAGGACCAATGACTATGTGTTTGGGTACTATATTGACAAATGCTTCCGCTGTGTTGATGTTGATATTATTGACAAATGCTTCCACTATATTTTGTCAAGATTATAAGTTTTTATTTTAGAAACGACATTGGGTTAAGGTTGAAATTTTGAAGCATTACAGGGATCGTTTGGAGCGCAAAGTGAGTTATTATAGTCCATGGTTATTATAGTTTTTGAGTTATAATAAACTGTGTGTTATTATAGTCTGTGTTTGGGGTGCAGGGTATTATAGTTTGAGTTATTATAATCTGTGTTTGGGGTGCAGAGTATTATAGTCTTGGTTATTATAGTTTGTAGTTATTATAGTCAGTGATTATTATATTCTGTGGCTTATAATAAACTGTTTTATTATAGACTGTGTTTGGGATGCAGATTATTATAGTCCAAATTACAATCTGTAAAATTGTAACGCCTCGGATTTTCAACCTTAACCCGAGGTCGTTAATAAAACAAAAACTCATAATCTTACAAAATATAGCGGAAGCATTTGTCAATAAAACCAACATCAACATAGAGACTACAGCGAAAGCATTTGTCAATAAAGTCCGGGTCATGCATAATTCATACAAAATATATCCAAAAATCCAAAGTTTACACCACAATGTAGGCACACTAACTATCTTCCACACCTTATTCACCAAAGGAGTGGATTCAATAGAAACATTCCCTGCAAATCATATTTTAATTAATAATTCTCCATAAAAATTATTAATGAAAATACTTTAAACTTGTTACCTAATCAGTCGATTCATTTATCACATAATCTCACAACTCAGATGTCACATAAATAATTTCATAAATATTCTTATTACT
>JBBPDJ010036995.1:0-12259 GCA_037974625.1 Cucumis cinereus
CCACGCGACAAAACGCCACACAGGCTTGCCGCACCGTTCCCACCACCAAGTACAAGTCATTAGGTAAAGTTAACAGATACCATATCCAACAATCAACTCAGATACACAAAGTGATCACAAACATTATAGTCCTCTAACATCAGATAACACTTAAACAACTCACAACAGGTCACGCATAATCCAAACAACAAATATACAAAAAAAAAACCCGAAGCTAATACCATAGTGTGGACAAAAATAACCATCTTCCACCCTTATTCGTCAAAGGCATGGATTCAGTAGAAGTATTCCTTACCTCAAGTGTTGGAGTTTTTCTTACTCAAATTAGCCTCCAATCGACCCTAAACATACGAACAATCGATCAATAAAACTTCTCCAAAGGAAATATAAATTCTAACCCTTCAGAACCAAACCCAAACTCACCAACAAACCAATACAGAGCAGTGGCAGCGAAGACGGGCAATGATAGAACACGGCTCGGTGGCTCGGCTTGGCGGCTCGTCGGCTCGGCTTGGCTCGGCTCAACGGCTTGGCTCGGCTGGGGCACGCAACTGACGCGTGGATCTTGCACGTGGCAGCGCAGATCCAGCGAACCTGGCCGGTTTGGCGACGCGACTCGCGAGGATGGAGGGCGCGGCAGCTGCTTGGCGCGCGTGTTCGGCTTCTCTGATCTGGCGCTGTGGCGAAGAGCGGCTGGGCGCGGCGCCGGATGGCGAAGCTTCCTCGAGTAGCGGCAGATCTGTCACGCACGGCTGGGCGTGGCTGCGAACGGTGTCTGAGGGTGAGGCGCGAACGCGAGGTGACGGCTTCTGGTCGCGGCTTGCGAGCGAAGAGGGCGCGTGCGGCGAGCGGCTCGGGCGTGAAGTTCGCGTGAGGCTTGGCGCGTTGACGTCGTGGGTCGTCCGGCGTGGCTGCGGCGACGAGGCTTGACGGCAGCGGCGATGACGACTAGGGTTTGATTGTGAAGATGGAGAAGAAGATGCAACAAGAACCCTAATTTACTCAATACTTTAAGAGAGAAAGAAATAATAAAATAATATAGTATATATTATTTTATTTCCTTTTCTTTTTATTTTCTTCCAAAAATAAATTTCCTTCTCTTTCCTCTTTTAATCCAAATTTTCTCTCTCTTCTCATTAAATCTCTTTTCTTTTCCCCAACCAAAAACCAAATAAAATTAAACCCCAAACTAAAAAATTTGGGATGTTACATAATCTAGACCCTTGTTCACAAATAGAATCAGTAATGTCCTAGTCTATTTCCGTAAATATCTCAGATTATATCGATTCATTTTCATGTTCAGTAATTTCTTCATTCCCAAACAATTCATCAACTTCTACGTCAATATCACTGTCTCCATCATTACAAGGTTCAAGAATAACTAGATCTTCTGGACGCATTGACATTTTTAATCAACTGTTAAAGTTAAAAAATATTCTTCATCATTAATTTATTTATTACTTTAGAGGTTAAGGGTTAGGGATTTAGGGATTAGGGGTTAGGGGTTAGGGGTTAGGGTTTAGGTTTTAGGTTTTAGGGTTTAATGTTTATTTATTTATTTTCTTAATTAATTAATTAATTAATTTTCATATTTTATTTATTTATTTTCATATTTTATTTATTTATTATTTATTTTAATGTTTTATTTACTTATTTATTTATTTTCATATTTTATTTATTTATTTATTTTCATAATTTATTTATTTATATTCTTTGTTATTTTAATTATTTAATTATTATTTTAATATAATTCATCATTTAGGTTTATATTCACAACAATGTATCAAATAAATATAAAACAACTATAAAGATAATGCATCTATATTAAATACAAGAATAAAAAACAAACAAATCTAAGAATAAAACTACATGCATATTAAATACAATAATAAAAAACTACATGCATATTAAATACAATAAAAAAAAACTACATGCATATTAAATACAATAAAAAAAAAACTACATGCATATTAAATACAATAATAAAAAAACTACATATGCATAAAACACTACATGCATATTAAATAAAAGAATAAAACACTACATGCATATTAAATCCATAGTAATTGCATCCATATTAAACTACATGCATATTAATTGTATCCATCTACATCCATATTAAACTACATGCATATTAATTGCATCCATCTACATCCATATTAAACTACATGCATATTAATTACATCCATTTACATCCATATTAAACTACATGCATATTAAATATATAAATAAAAAAACATATAATACAAGAATAAAAAAAAAAAAAAACATACAATTACAAGAATAAAAAACAAACAAAATATATAAATACAAGGATTAATATAAATACAAGAGTTAATTTATTCATACCTTAGACGGTGGCGACGACAACAACGACGGTGAGAGCGACGAACGACTGTAAATATATTGCTTCTACAACAACAATGTAAAGTATAAAAAATGTCAAAGGTTAATATTAATATTTTGAAAATTGAAATACATAAAAACAACAATGTAAAGTTCATACCGTAAAAAACAGAGTGGTGGACGACGACAGCAGTGGACGGCGGGAAAGATTGAAGGTGAAGGAGGAAAGATGAAGATGAAAGGTTAGGGGAGAGGGGAAGATGAAGTGTAAAGAGAAGAGAGGAAGATGAAGTGTAAAGAGGAGAGAAAAATGAGGGGTGGGGAAGACGGAAGGCAGAAAGCCCATTTTCTAGGGTTTCTACGAGCGAAGTCGTGGACGGAGTCCACGACTTCATACCCAAGTCGTGTATCCGATCCACGACTTCCTTAAGTCGTGTACCCGGTACACTACTCCACAATCCCATTTTTGACATTATCTTTTGCCCACACCTATATTTGACAATATATATTAAAAAACATTATTTAAAAAAAATTCAAGATTTTATATAAAGAGCACAAGTTCATACAAATATAGTTTTAGATGTGTTGAGATAATTGTGGAATTAGAAACTTTGACTAAGAATTGTCAAGTCATTTCTCAAACTTAACGATAAACTTGTATACCATCAATCTTTTTGGGTTATCGAAAAACATGTGTTCCACGTGTTCGTCTTGACTATTGGATCGAATTAATTAATTTAGTGCAATTAAATATCAATATTTGAATTTAGACTCAGTTGAGCCCAATAGTAGGTTGATTAGGCCTAAAAGCCACAGGTCCAAAACTCAATTTATTTGGTCTAAAGGTCATGCACAAGCCCACATAAAGCCTATGGACGTTTTATAAATAGGAGCTTTACCTTCATTTCAAAGGAGAGGAGATTGGAAATTTTTGTAGGGAGGAAGCTATGAAGATTGAATTTCTAAAGAGTTGAAAATAAAAATTGTAAAGTTCTCAAACATCAAAGATCGAAGATTTTCAAACTCTAATATGATGACCAAATATTTAGGAGACTAACACTCCAAATTTCTGCAAACTTCGCAGTTGAAGCCCTAAGATTTGTAGACTTAAGCTTCTTGTAATATTCGAGAGAAAGAATTGAAGGAACATACATTAGAGATTGTATCTACACATATTACAAAGCAATACAAGTTCAAATTCATCTCTTTTTTTCCTTTTTTTTAGAAATGCCTTGATTTCCATGTTGACACATTTAAGATGATCCTAGGACCTTTATCACATTATGTTTTGGTTCACATATAGATCACCGTAGAAAGGTCTAATCAACCACATCCTACCTCTCCTTGATCTTGTTTGGTTCAATAGAGATGACCCTAGAAAGGGTTAATCAACGCTATAATGTCTATCCTTAGATTCTTATCATCATGGTTTGGTTCTCATATAGTGGTGAGCACAGAAAGTTCTAATCAACTCTATTATGCCTCTTCGTGATTCTTATCATCATGGTTTGGTTCACATAGGGATGACCACAGAAAGGTCTAATCAAACATATTATACCTCTCCTTGATCCTTATCATCATGGTTTGATTCACATAGGATGACCCCAGAAAGGTCTAATCAACCCTATTATGCCTCTCATTGATCCTGATTTGGTTCATATAGGGATGATTCCAAAAAGGCCTAATCAACCCTATTATTCTTCTCTTTGATCCTTATCATCATGGTTCGGTTCTTATAGGGATGATCCTAGAAAGATCTAATCAATCCTATTATGCTTTTCCTTGATCCTTATCATCATGGGTTGGTTCAATTAGGGATGGCCACAGAAAGGTCTAATCAAACCTATTGTGCCTCTCCTTGATCCTTATCATCATGATTTGGTTCACATAAGTATGACGCCATAAACGTCTAATAAACCCTATTATGTCTTTCTTTGATCCTTTATTACCATGGTCTAAGGATGGTGATATTATAAGATCAATGATTGTTCCAGCAATTGCATATCTCAGTGTATCCATCTTCTTAGGCTCAAAATATGATAAAGTCTTATGGGGTTCACCATTTTTCTAACTTTCACGCCTCATTTCCCTTAGATTATATAGTCAAGACTCATTCTTTTATTGTGATTTTTCGGAATAATGGTTTACTTTACTGAAGAAATCTTATCTGGAGATAGACATCTCGTGATTCTAGTAGATAGAAGTCAACAAAAAGATGGATTTAGCTTCTTTACAAAAAAATCTTTAGTTGGTCCTTTTGTAGACTATTGGCCAATTTAGAACAACATGATTCTTCCTCAATTATCAACAGAAGTACCCTTGCCTCAGAGAGTTCACGAGTCTTACAATTTTCTATTCATGACGAGACTCCTAATTTCGATCAAGTTGTAACTCTTAGACATTTTATAATTGAGGGGTAGGCTGATTGGAACGTCGTAATGAAAGTTCCTATAGAATTTGGCTTTACTGATTGTTATTGGGAAGGACTAGAGTTTGTAGTCTATCGAAACAAGCGGATTCTTTATGGCATTCGTTTGTTTAGTGCGATGATGTCTTCTTTGTACACATACGATTGTAATAGTGATGTGGTTCGAGCTTTTTGTGAAGATTGGTGTCCTTCAATTAACACATTTCACACTATGACACGATAATTATCCACTTTTTTATAGGACCTGTGGTCATTTGGGGTTCTTCCAATTAAGAATTATTTTATGGGAAAGTCATTCCTAACCTCAAAGAGTTAACTAGCACGCAGACAAAACGAGACATCTTTTGAGGACATGTGAACAATCTCTTTCATGCATATTATTCAATAGTTTGCTCACAGAGAAATGACTACACACTGCATTCTAAGAAAGAGTTCTAAGTAACCATTAGTTCATGGATTTCATTTTGGTTCTTTGGTGCTAAAAGATTCCCACTGCATGGAAGCAAAAGAAAATATGTCACTCTCGATCCACTTATAATCATGATAGTATATAAATCAAGTTTTGAGAGTGGTCAACTAGGAAAATTATGTTTTTCGTAGAGTTTAGAATAAAAGACAACTTGAAGGATAAAACATATTTGGCTGCCTTTTTATCTTGTTGGTTGTTCCTTTTTGTCTTTCGGTAAATGGGATCTTATCTTTGCCTTGGATTTTTTAGAATTGTTAGCTTAATGGTTGATGGGACTATCTATAGCCTTGTTGTCCCAGTTCTAGCCAATATCTATCATAGGTTAGGTTTGATAACTGAAGCTTCAAACCCAATTGAACGCATGGACTTTCAATTTCCCATGCATTATGTCATGGTTGACTAGCCATTATTTTGACACACACTACCCTGTTTCTGTAAATATTCGAGGTCCAAAGGCACCCAACATTTCTAACGAAGGAGGGTTTATTTACTTTGGAGAATATGAGGCGTGAGAAATGATCCACTAAGGTGCAAATATTCAATGGCACACAAATATTCATAATCGAAATAAGCATGAGCAAATGAGTGATGACCATCATTCATCATTCCTATAGTCTTTTATTTCTCAAACATGTGATTATGTTACTAATCATCCCGATGTGGGAATGTTTTTATTATATTAGTCCATATTGCTTTAATTGACAATTCGAATTCTACCAAAGACATTCCTAATGATATATGGGGAATATCTTCGTCATTACTCCAAAAAATGTGTCACATCACTAGACGGTATCCACGAGACGTAGAACATCATCCCAAGTATTCTTGTCAGCTTGTACGTAGAGTCGTGCAACGATGTGACATCATGATATAGAAATTAAAATGGCTAATGAAACACAAAACTTATTTTGAGGACAATAGACATTTTTTAGTGAGTAATGATATTCCTCTTCCATCACAATCTAAGTTGTCCAAGAATAAAGTGAGTACTTTAGGTGGTAGACAGATTTATTTAATTGATACACCAAATCCAACCCCCAGAAAGATGTTGTGACTCACGAAGAAGGGAAGGATGGTAGTATAAGTGATCATCATTGGAAAAGATCTTTGAAGAAGGGAAAGGCATTAGGTGACGACTATTTTGGAAGAGTTTCTATTGAATTTTATGTCCGAAAACTCATAGATAGTAAATGTAATCTGTTAACCGTTATTAAAAAAGAGTTATTATTTCAATTTCAATAAATAGTTATTGATTATTTTTGTCTAATTAACTCAAATCCAATAAACTAACATCCTAAGTTATTTTATGAGTCTTGAATTGTATATAGAGACATAGGGGGATCAATGTTCGAGATACAAATTAAAGGATCTATAGTATAAGGATAAGGTTGAGTACCTTATCCTGGTAACACTATGAATACAACCCACTTTGTATTTGATACAAACACAATGATCTAATGTGTTTGTGTAGGTGGCAAGCGTGAGGAGGTATCCTGTGCAATGAGTTTGCATAAGACTAGACTACGAAATAGTAACCACTAGATGTAACCCTGTTGACTAGTTAGGTTTCGATTTCAAATAGGATGACCTAGGCAACTTAGTCTTAATCCTAAATGTATTATGAACTCCTGTTCACGAGGAATTGTCCTTTAATTTGTATGAGTGAGAGTAACCAGTTTTTCGACTTAATAAGTCTACCATTTTGGGGACAAGACTGAGTGGAGAGTTGAAAACATAATCACACAAGATGGAATTCACTCCTTCTTGACTTTAGGACAAGTAGATGAGTGTTCCCTTAATTGGTGTCTTCGAGACTTGAATAAAGGGTCCTACCTTCTCTATGACACGAGAGAAATTTCTGCTTATTGGTTGGAACATAAGTAGGTTGTTCATTAGAGAAGCATTGTATTTAAGAACTAAGAAGTAGCCTAGGGGTAAAATGGTAATTTGACCCAGCTAGGGTTACCAACACTTGTGAAGGACTAACTTGTTATTGGTTTACATCCGTGGACACAGAAATATATCTACGTGAGAAGAGTTCAGTTGTGAGTCTTTAGTGGAGTGTACACACAGTTAACGAATATTGATTAATGTGGTTAATAAGTTTAGCCAATTAATCTCATATCGTTGTAGCTTCTGATTTGTAGGTCCATGAGGTCCTCTTCCTAGCTCGTAAAAGGTAATGAGGTTAATATATCTTGGATATAATTTGAAATGTTCATATTAACTTAGGGAATTAATATAATGTATCGTGATTCATTATAATATAAAGTTTATTTTTTAATTAAACTTTAGAATATAAATTTTATTTTGGATGTGATTCAAAATTAATTAATGAGAAAATAAAATATTTGAATAAGTTCAATATTGATTTAATGTGAATTAGTTTCATATTAAAACTATAGATTCAATTTAATATGTATATGATACACATTAAAACTATAGGTTATGAGAGAATTTAATATTTGAATACGATTCAAATATGAATTAAATTAAATATAAAATATTTAATTTAGAAATTGATTAATTGGATAATTAATTAATAGTTTAGTTTAATTATATTAAATTAATTTGATTTAATTAAATTAAAATTAAAACTATAGGTTATGTGAGAAATATTCATTTAAATATGATTTAAATGAAATATTAATTAAATATGATTTAATTAATTATTTAATTTGTTAATTAATTATTATTTTAATATTAATTTAATTTAATTTAATAAATTAAATTAAATAACTCCCTTACAGAAGTTAGTTATGGAAAACGTGGGAAGCATCCCACGTTTTTCCATTTTTTTGCTCTAACCTCCCCTTCTTCATCCTGATGAAGGGGTAAGCAGAACAGCTCTGCAAAGAAGAAGAAAAAGTTTTTTTCTGTGAAAAAGTTGCAGAAGGTCTATAGAAAAAAAAAATTCTCTCTTGTTCTCTCAATTTTTTAAAATCTAAAAAAGGCTCCCACAAGCCAAGCCTCCATTACTTAGAGAATAGAAGAGGTTTTAAGTGGTGGTGGCTACAACTTTTGTGTTTCGTAGATTTCAGAAACTACAACGAGAGTAAGTCTTCTTTCTCTTTAATTTATTAGAAAAGATTTTTAACCTTCAAATTTACAGTAATTTGTTTTTCTGGTTTGTCAATATAATAGTATTTAAAAATTTTCCAAATTAAATTTGAGAATGGTTCTGTAAGTCTTCCGTTGTGAATGGTTCTTATCCCTTCAGTTTTAAGTGCTTCGACAGTTCCTAATATGATCATACCAATGGTTGGTATATATTCTTTTTTTTTTTTTACATCTTAAGTGGCTAATATACTTATTTTCTTATATATATATTTATAGTCACCTCTGAATGTTCATATTTAAGAGCTTGTGGAGCAATGTAATGATGATTCTTCAATGGAGCTTTATGCTTTCGATTCAGTCATTGAGAAGGAAATTATTCAAACTGAAGATATTTGATTCAGTCAATGGTTGGTTGATCAAACTGAACAATCCTCATGACCTCCTGCCCTTTCTGAAGATATTTGATTCAGTCAATGGTTGGTTGATCAAACTGAACAATCCTCATGACCTCCTGCTTTTTCTGAAGATATTCAACGTGGCAAGAGGGAAGTAGACTTGGAAACCAATAAATTATAGGCCTTCCAACTAAAGAAGAAGATTGCTTCAAACGATCTTTAGCAGAGAAGTGTTATAATATATAGGCCCTTAATTGTATATATATATGTATTTGTTCTATGACTATGTAATATATAAATACTTTTCTCTCGAATTACTTATCTACATGGTATCATAGAATCTAGGTTTTATTTAGGGTTTGAGGAAAATATTCACGTGACAGCTTCGCTCTCATTAGGATTAAACTTTAAGGTCATCTTCGAGTGGCCGTTTGTCGACACCATCCATCTGAGAGGAAGTATCATCACTATCCGCCGCCATCTAGTCTCGAAGTTCGTCGAAAACAGCCGCGGGTGAAGCTCACGCGCTGCCGTAGCCTTTACTATACGTCCTCACGCGCCGGCGTGTGGAGGCGCGTGGGACATCTGTTTTCACTTCTGTCTTCTGAGCTTGTCTCGAAAGTTGTTTTCCGGTCAGTCTGTGAAGTTTGGTTGAGTTTGGTTTATTTTGTTTGTGTGTGCAATCCAATCATTGTTTATATGAATGAGATAAAGAACTTGGTGGTATCGAATGTCATTCCCTCAGCGTCCAAGATCACCGAACATAAATTGAATGGATCTAATTATTATGATTGGCGTCGAACAATCCTCTTTTATTTGCGCAGTACTGATATGAATGGTTATATGACTGAAGATCCCCTCACTGATGCGAAGCAAAAGAAGGACTGGCTTCGCGATGACACCCATCTTTATCTTCAGATAAAAAATTTCATTGACAGTGAGGCATTGAATTGGTTGATCATTGTGAGTCTGTTAAGGAACTTTTGACATTTTTAGAGTTCCTATATTCGGGTAAAGAACAAGTCCATAGAATGTTTGATATTTGTATGCAGTTCTTCCGTGCTAAACAAAAAGCTGAATATGTTACTAGCTACTTTATGCTACTTAAGAAGATAGTCGTCGAGCTTGCTTTGTTATTACCCTTCAGTGCATATATTACAGTACAACAAGCTCAACGCGAAGAGATTCTGTCCCCTAAATTTGGAATGGCCAAGGCACAGATTCTGTCTGACTCTAAAATTTCATCGTTAGATGATGCTTTCACTCATGTCCTTCGTATTGAAAGCTCTCAATCTCCTGTGCCTACTTCTATTCCTCAATCTAGTAGCGCTCTTGTTAGCAAAAACCACACAGTTTAGAGGAATAGTTCTGATCAACGCAAATCTGATTCTACAGAAATTGTGTGTAACTACTATCGTAAGCCCAATCATTTAAAACGTGATTGTTGAAAGTTGATGTTTAATAATGTTCAACGTTCTTAGCAGCTCAGGTAGCTTCTACGAATGATATGACAGAGCGGTTAGTAACTATATCTGCAGACGAGTTCGCCAAATTTTAGGTCTACCAGGATTCATTGCGAGCGTCGTCTTCCTCTGGTCCTATTGCCTCCACTGTCGACACATGTAATACCAAATGTCTCCTTACATCCTCTACCAAATGGATCATAGACTCTGGTGCCACAACCCATATGACAGATAATTCTCACTTATTTTCTAGACCATTGTCCCCTGCCCCTTTCCCCTCTGTCACTTTGGCAGATGGTTTCACATCCTCTGTTCTTGGGTCTGACACTATTCCACTAACCTCATCTTTGTCTTTGTCTTCCGTCTTCCATTTTTCTAACTTATACTTTAATTTAATTTCTTTTAGCCAATTTACTCACGATCTTAATTGTGTTGTCTTGTTCTTTCATGGTTATTGTTTGTTTCAGGATCATGTGTCGAAGAATATTATTGGTAGAGGATATGAGTCAGGTGGACTTTATGTCTTTGATCAACAAGCACCGCAGAATGTGGCATGCTCTGTCGTTCCTTCTCCATTTGAAGTCTGTTGTCGTTTAGGTCATCCATCTTTGTTTATGTTGAAGAAGCTTCATCTAGAGTTTTGATCTTTGTCCTCTTTGCATTGTGATTCGTGTCAATTTGCTAAGTTTCACCGTCTTAGTTCAAATCCTCGCGTTAATAAACGAGCAAATGCTCCGTTTGAGTTAGTTCATTTTGATATTTGGGGTCCGTGTTCAGTTGTGTCTCAAACAGGGTTTCGTTATTTTGTTACTTTTGTTGACGATAATTCTCATCTAACTTGGTTAAGTTTAATGAAAAATCGTTCTGAGTTGCTATCTCTTTTTGTGCTTTTCATTCTGAAATTAAAAATCAGTTTAATGTCTCTATCAAAACTTTACGCACCGATAATGCTGGTGAATATTTTTTTCACGTACTTGGTACTTACTTGTGTGAACATGACATCATTCATGAATCTTCTTGTGCTGACACTCCATCCCTAAATGGAGTTGCTGAACGGAAAAATAGGCACTTACTTGAAACTGCACGCGTTTTATCGTTTCAAATGCATGTTCCAAAGTCTTTTTGGACTGATGTTGTTTCCACTGCTTGTTTTCTGATTAATCGAATGCCTTCTTCTGTTCTTAATGGTGAGATTTCTTATCGTGTTCTTTTCCGTACCAAATCTTTGTTCCCTATTGTTACAAAAATATTTAGGTGCGTTTGTTTTGTTAGGGATGTTCGACCTTATCGTACGAAGTTAGATCCAAAATCATTGAAATGCATCTTCTTGGGTTATTCACGTGTTTATAAAGGGTATCGTTGCTATTGTCCTACTCTTAAAAGGTATATGGTTTCTCCTGATGTTATATTTTTTTAGGATATACCCTTACTTTATCACCATCGAGTCCGTGTCAGGGGGAGGATGATGATCTCTTTATATATGAGCTTACCACTCCCACATCATCATCTACATCTCCTATCCGTCCATTGCCTTCTCGAGTCTACTCCCGATGAGCTCCACAACATCCCCCAAGCTCATGTCTTCCACCAATATCTTCTTCATCATGTGATCCGAAACCAAATGATGATCTTCCCATTGCTCTTCGAAAAGGTAAACACAAGTGTACTTACCCTGTCTCTTCATTTGTGTCATATCATCAGTTGTCCTCTCCCACATATGCTTTTATTACATTTCTTGATTCCACATCTATTCCTAACACTGTACATGAAGCTTTATCTCATCCTGGTTGGCGTAATGCAATGATTGAGGAGATGACCGCTTTAGATGATAATGATACTTGGGATTTAGTCTCTCGCCCTGCACGCAAGAAGGCCATTGGGTGTAAATTAGTGTTTGCTGTCAAGGTTAATCCTGATGGATCAGTGGCTCGATTGAAAGCTCGTCTTGTTTCCAAAGGTTACGCCCAAACCTTTGGCATCGATTATTTGGATACTTTTTCTCCAGTTGCCAAATTAACTTCCATACGACTTTTTCTTTCCATGGCTGCTACCTATAACTGGCCTTTGCATCAGCTTGACATCAAGAATGCTTTTCTGC
>JBBPDJ010036996.1:0-12250 GCA_037974625.1 Cucumis cinereus
ACTTTTTAAAAATGGACCAAAGTTCAACCTAAAATGCATTTCTAGGTATAAAATGGGCTCATTTGGAGGAATGTTGATGTTTTTCCCAAAAAATAAACGACTAAAGACGTCCTATACTCAGTTTCTACTTTGTGGAAGAAAATGAACTGCAACGATTTTTCTTTTGTATTTTCGTCCCACACCCTATAGTTTAGGGATTCTTGCCTCAGAAACGTGCGTCCATGACCCTAAACATGTCTCTAACACATTGGCATGAACTATATAGGTCGCGATGAGAGAAACTTGTGGCAGGACTAACGTGCAGACCAAATCGGACCAAAATCCACAACTAGTATAGCTTTCGAAAAATGGACAAAAGTTCTGCCTAAAATAAATTTTGTAGCTACAAAACGGTTTCATTTGGAGTAATTTTTAAGTTTTTCCCAAAAATATTTTACCAAAGACGTCCCAGACTCGATTTTTTCTTTGGCATTTTCCTTTGGTATTTTTGTCCTAAACCCCATATTCAGGGATTCTTGGCTAAGAAATGCGCGTGCTTGAACCTAAAAATGTAATTGAGACATTTGCATGAAATATATAGGTTTCTCAAAGTGAAACTTGACGTAGGACTAATGTGTAGACCAAAACGGACGAAAATCGATTAGTGGTATAGCTTTTCAAAAATGTACCAAAGTTCGACCTATAATGCATTTCTAGGTATAAAATGGGATGATCTGGAAGACTGTTGAAGTTTTTCACCAAAAATAATTGACCAAAGCGACCCAGATTAAGTTTCTACTTTAGGGAACAAAATGACATGCAACGATTTTCCTTTGGTATTTTCGTCCTACACCCCATAGTTCAGGGATTCTTGGATCAGAAATGCGTGTTTTTGACCCTAAACATGTCTCTAACACATTTGCATGTACTATATAAGTCGTTATGAGTGAAACTTGAGGTAGGACTAACGTGCAAACCAAAACGGATGAAAATCGACCAGTGGTATAGTTTTTTAAAAATGCACCAAAGTTTGACTAAAATGCATTTCTAGATATAAAATGGGCTCATTTAGAGTAATATTGAAGTTTTTCCCAGAAAATAAACGACCAAAGACGTCCCAGACTGAGTTTCTACTCTGTGGAAAAAAATGATCTGCCACGATTTCCCTTTGGTATTTTTGTCCTACACCCTGTAGTTTAGGGATTCTTTCCTAAAAACCGCGCGTCCATGACCCTAGACATGTCTCTAAAATATTTTCATGAACTATATAGGTCGCGAAGAGAGAAACTTGTGGCAGGACTAACGTGTAGACAAAAACGGACCAAAATCCACCAATACTATAACTTTCGAAAAATGGACCAAAGTTCGATCAAAAATAAATTTTGTAGTTACAAAAAAAAGTTCATTTGGAGTAATTTTTACGTTTTTCCCAAAAATAATTTACCAAAGACGTCCCATACTCAGTTTCTTTATTGGGGAACAAAGTGAACAACAATGAGTTCCCTTTAGTATTTTCGATCTACACCCTATAGTTCAGGGATTCTTGGCTAAAAAATGCGTGTCCTTGACCCTAAACATATCTATGACACATTTCATGTACTATATAAGTCGTTATGAGTGAAACTTGAGGTAGGACTAACGTGCAGACCAAAACAGACGAAAATCGACCAGTGGTATAGCTTTTTAAAAATGGACCAAAGTTCGACCTAAAGTACATTTCTAGGTATAAAATGGGCTCATTTGGAGGAATGTTGAAGTTTTTCCCAGAAATAAACGACCAAAGACGTCCCAGACTCAGTTTCTGGGTTGGGAAACAAAATGACCTACAACAATTTTCCTTTGGTATTTTCGTCCTACACCCCGTAGTTTAGGGATTCTTGCCTCAGAAATGCGCGTCCATGACCGTAAACATATCTCTATCTCATTTGTATGAACTATATAGTTCACGAAGAGAGAAACGTGAGCAAGGAGTAACGTACGGACCAAAACATACGAAAATCGACGAGTACTATAGCTTTAGAAAATCGGACCAAAGTTCGACCTAAAATGCATTTCTAGCTATATAACGGAATCATTTGGAGTAATTTTTAAATTTTTCACACAAATAATTTACCAAAGACGTCCCAGACACGGTTTCTACTTTTGCGAACAAAGTGACCAGCCACGATTTCCCTTTGGTATTTTCGTCCTACACCCCATAGTTCAGCGATTCTTTGCTCAGAAATGCGCGTCCTTGACCCTAAACATGTCTCTGACACATTTGCATGAACTATATAGGTCGCTAAGAGTGAAACTTGAGGTAGGACTAATGTGCGGACCACAACAAACGAAAATCGCCCAGTGGTATAGCTTTTTAAAAATGGACAAAAGTTCAACCTAAAATGCATTTCTAGTCATAAAATGGGCTCATTCAGAGGAATTTTGAAGTTTTTCTAAAAAATAAACGGTCAAAGACGTTCAAGACTCAGTTTCTGCTTTGGAAACAAAATGGGTTGCAACGGTTTTCCTTTGGTATTTTCGTCCTACATCCCGTAGTTTAGAGATTCTTGCCTTAGAAACGCGCGTTCATGATCCTAAACATGTCTCTTGCACATTTGCATGAACAATATAAGTCGTGAAGAGAGAAACTTGAGGAGGACTAACGTGCAGACCAAAATGGACGAAAATCCACCAGTACAATAGCTTTCGAAAAATGAACAAAAGTTTGGCCTAAAATGCATTTCTAGCTATAAAACGGGCTCATTTGAAGTAATTTTTTAATTTTTCAAAAAAATAATTTACCAAAGACGTTCCGGATTCGGTTTCTACTTTGGGAAACCAAGTGACCAACAACAATTTCCCTTTGGAATTTTCATCCTACACCTCAAACTTCAGGGACTCTTGGATCAGAAAAGCGCGTCCTTGACCCTAAACATGTCTCTGACACATTCGTATGAACTATATAAGTCGCTAAGAGTGAAACTTGATGTAGGACTAACGTGCGGACCAAAAACGGATGAAAATCGACAAGTGGTATAACTTTTTAAAAATGGACAAAAGTTCGACCTAAAATGCATTTCTAGGTATAAAATGGCCTCATTTGGAGGAATGTTGAAGTTTTTTTAAAACTAAACGACCAAAGACGTCCGACACTCAACTTCTGCTTTGGGAAACAAAATGACCTGCAACGATTTCCCTTCGGTATTTTTGTCCTACACCCCATAGTTTAGAGATTCTTGCATCAGAAACGCGCGTCCATGACCCTAAACATGTCTCTGACACATTTTCATGAACTATATAAGTCGCGAAGAGAGAAAATTGAGGAGGACTAACGTGCAAACCAAAACGAACGAAAATCCACCAGTACTTTAGCTTTCGAAAAATGGACCAAAGTTCGACCTAAAATACATTTTCTAGCTATAAAACGGGCTCATTTGGAGTAATTTTTATGTTTTTTCAAAAATAATTTACCAAAGACGTCCCATACTCGGTTTCTTCTTTGGGGAACAAAGTGACCAATAATGAGTTCCATTTGGTATTTTCATTCTACACCCCATAGTTCAGGGATTCTTGGCTCAGAACTGCGCGCCGTTGACCCTAAACATGTCTTTGGCACATCTGCATGAACTATATAGGTCGCTAAAAGTGAAACTTGAGGTAGGACTAACGTGCGGACCAAAACGGACGAAAATTGACCAGTGGTATAGCTTTTTAAAAATGAAACAAAGTTCGACCTAAAATACATTTCTAGCTATAAAACTGGCTCATGTGGAGGAATGTTGAAGCTTTTCCCAAAAATAAATGACCAAAGACGTCTGAAACTCAGTTTTTGCTTTGGAGAACAAAATGACCTGCAACGATTTCCCTTTGATATTTTTGTCTTACACCCCGTAGTTCAGGAATTCTTGCCACAGAAACGCGCATCCATGACCCTAAACATGTCTCTGACACATTTGCATGAACTATATTGGTTGCTAAGAGTGAAACTGGAGGTAGGACGAATGTGCGGACCAAAATGGACAAAACTCGACCAGTAGTATACCTTTATAAAATGGGCCAAGGAACCTAAAATGCATTTTTAGGTATAAAAAGAGCTCATTTGTAGGAATGTTGAAGCTTTTCCAAAAAATAATTGACCATAGACGTCCTAGACTCAGTTTCTCTTTTGGAAAACAAAATGACCTCCAATGATTTCCCTTTGGTAATTTCGTTTTATAATCTGTAGTTGAGGGATTCTTGCCTCAGAAATGCGCATCCATCACCCTAAACTTGAGCTATGTAGATCGCAAAGAGAGAAACTTGGGGTAGGACTAACGTGCGGACCAAAACGGACGAAAATCCACTAGTACTATACCTTTCAAAAAATGGACAAAAGTCCGGCCTAAAATGCATTTCTGGCTATAAAACGGGCACATTTGGAGTATTTTTTAAGTTTTTCCCAAAAATAATTTACCAAATACGTTCCAGACTCGGTTTCTGCTTCAGTGAACAAAGTGACCAGCAACGATTTTCCTTTGGTATTTTCTCCCTACACCCAAAAGTTCAATGATTCTTTGCTCAGAAATGCGCGTCCTTGACCCTAAACATGTCTTTGACCCATTTGCATGAACTATATAGGTCGCTAAGAGTGAACATTGAGGTAGGACTAACGTGCGGACCAAAACAGACGAAAATCAACCAATGGTATAGCTTTTTAAAAAATGGACCAAAGTTCGACCTAAAATGCATTTCTAGTTATTAAATAGGCTCATTTGGAGGAATGTTGATGTTTTTCCCAAAAAAAGACGACCAAAGACGTTCCAGACTCAGTTTTTGCTTTGGAGAACAAAATGGCTTGCATCGATTTTCCTTTGGTGTTTTCATCTTATACCCCGTAGTTAAGGGATCCTTGCCTCAGAAGCGAGCATCCATGACCCTACACATGTCTCTGACACATTTGCATGAACTATATAGGTTGCAAAGAGAGAAACTTAAGGTAGGACTAACGTGCTGACCAATATGGACGAAATCTACCATATTGAGAGAAACTTAAGTTCGGCCTAAAATGCATTTCTCTCTATAAAACGGGCTCATTTTGAGTTTTTCCAAAAAACAATTTACCCAAGACGACCCAGACTCGCTTACTACTTTGGGGAACAAAGTGACCAGCAATGATTTCCGTTTGTATTTTCGTCCTACACCCTATAGTTCGAGGATTAATGGCTCCAAAATGTGCATCCTTGACCCTAAACATTTCTCTGACCCATTTGCATGAACTATATAGGTCGCTAAGAGTAAAACTTGAGGTAGGACTAATGTGCGGACCAAAATGGATGAAAATTAACCAATGGTATAGCTTTTTAAAAGCAGACCAAGGCTCGACCTAAAATGCATTTATAGGTATGAAATGGGCTCATTTGGAGGAATGTTGAAGTTTTTCCCAAAACTAAACGAGCAAAGACATCCCATACTCAGTTTATGCTATGGGGAATAAAAACGACCTACAACGATTTTCCTTTGAGGTTTTCGTCCTACATCCCATAGTTCAGGAATTCTTGGCTCAGAAATGCGCGTCCTTTATCATAAACATGTCTCTAACACATTTGCGTGAACTATATAGTTCACTAAGAGTGAAACTTGAGATACGACTAATGTGCGTACCTACACGGACGAAATTTGACCAGTGGGATAGCTTTTTAAAAATGGTCCTAAATTCGACCTAAAATGCATTTCTAGATATAAAATGGGCTCATTTGGAGGAATGTTGAAGTTTTTCTGAAAAATAATTTACCAAAGACGTCCCAAACTCAATTTCTAACTCGGTTTTGCTTTGAGGAACAAAGTGACTTACAACGATCTCCCTTTGGTATTTTCGTCCTACACCCTATAGTTGAGAGATTCTTGGCTAAAAAATGTGCGTCTTTGACCCTAAACATGGTTGTGACTCATTTGCAAGAACTATATAGGTCGCTAAGAGTGAAACTTGTGGTAGGATTAATGTGCGGACCTAAACGAACGAAAATCGACAAGTGGTATAGCTTTTTAAAAATGAACGAAAATTCGACCTATAATGCATTTCTAGGTATCAAATGGGCTCATTTGAAGGACTGTTGAAGGTTTTCCGAAAAATAAACGACCAAGGTGTCCTAGACTCAGTTTTTGCTTTAGGAAACAAAATGACCTACATCGATTCCCCTTTGGTATTTTCGTCCTACACCCCGTAGTTCAGAGATCCTTGCCTCATAAACACTCGTCCATGACCCTTAACATGTCTCTGACACATTTTCATGAACTATATACGTCTCGAAGAGAGAAACTTGAGGCATGACTAACGTGCGGACCAAAACGGACGAAAATCCACCACTATATAGCTTTCGAAAATGGACCAAAGTTCGGCCTAAAATGCATTTCTAGGTATAAAACGGGCTCATTTGGAGTAATTTTTAAGTTTTTTCCAAAAAATAATTTACCAAAGGCGACCTAAACTCGAGTTCTGCTTTGAGGGAACAAAGTGACCAGAAATGATTTTCCTTTGGTCTTTTAGTTCTAGACCCCATAGTTCAGGGATTCTTGGCTCAGAAATGTGAATCCTTGATACTAAACATGTCTTTAACAGGGTAGGACTAAGGTGCGGACCAAAACGGACGAAAATCGACCAGTGGTATAACTTTCTAAAAATGGATTAAAGTTTGACATAAAATGCATTTCGTAGTATAAAATGGGCTCATTTAGAGGAATGTTGAAGTTTTTTCCAAAAATAAACGACCAAAGACGTCCCAGACTCAGTTTCTACTTTGGAGAACAAAATGACTTGCAACGATTTCCTTTTGGTATTTTTGTCCTACACCCTGTAGTTCAGGGATTCTTGCCTCAGAAACGCGCGGCCATGATCTTAAACATATCTCTGTCACATTTGTATGAAACGGAGGGTATTTTAGTAAATTTTTGGAAAGGACATTTCAGTAATTTTGTTTAAAATAATAATAATAAATAAATAAATAATATAGAATTGGCAAAAAGTTAATTTTGAAAAGAGAAAAAGAAAAAAAAAAGAAAAGAAAAGAAAGAAAATGATTTTATTCATTTATTTATTGATTTATTATTATTATTTATTTGGTATTTATTATTTAGTGTTTAAAAGAAAAAAAAAAGAAAATTGATTTTTTTTAAACATTGTGCCGAGGAAGGGATAAGAAAGGGAAATTGAAATGGATTGAAATTTTTTATCCAATTTGTGTAATTGGATGAGGGGTTCGGTGGGAGATGTATATATTGGATCCTCATCAGCAGAATTAAGGAAGAAGAAGAAGAGAAGAAATAAATTGAAAAAAAAAGGGGAAACCCAAGAGAGAGAACATAGTGAAGAAAAAGAGGAAATTAAGCTTCAATGCTCAACCAATTTGGATGAAATTTGTGTCTAAATTGTGTATAAATGAGAGAGAAAACTGATGGACAGCTCAATTTGAAGAGATTTGGCGAAAGAGACTTCTTAAATTGAAGGAAAAGGGACTCGGACAGCTGAAATCAGAGAAACAGGACCCGAAACTTTGAAAATTAATTTCTTCGTCTACAAGCCAAGTTAATGTCTCAAACTTGGAGGTAAGGTAGATTAGTTCATTTAAAGTTATGTAAAAGGGTTTGAGTTGATTTGGTTTGTGTAGGAAGAAATTAAAGTTTTAATTTTTGGTTTTAAACTCGTCGGAAAACTGGGCAAAGGGACTTCTAGAGACGATTTCGAGCTTTCCACGAGGAGTTTGAAGCTAAAACTTTGAGGTAAGCAAATAGACTCATGTAGAAATCGTTTGCCATTGGTTAGAGCATCTATTTGTTAGTAGATTGAAAGAATTGGCTCGCCGATGTATGGCCGGAGTTGTGGCCAAAAACTGAAAAATAAAAAAGAAGGAAAATGAAAGGTTGAAGATGAAGTTACTTTTTGACCGTCATCTATTGTCCATCATTGTAGGTCGCTGTTGAAATTAATCTCTTTCCCGTGCACTGTACATGTGAAGTAGTATATTATTATTATTATTATTATTATTATTATTATTATTATATATATGTATATACATTAAGGACACCCGAGGCACATGTTAACGTTTCTACTTTTTTTTAACAAGTACTCATGAGCAGTAGCAAAATTAATATGTATATAATTATGTTTATATATATAGTATTTTAGGAGAAAAGAATTATTTCAAAAATAAAATTAAGAAAAATTTGGTTTTTCTTGATTTTCGTGTCAAGTGCTTTAAGGGTCGATTCTGAATTTATTTTTCAGGAGATTTGGAGATCGGGAAAATTTACGAGCCATGGATAGCCCGTGAAGTTTGTGAGCGATAGTATTATTTAAATGTTTCAATATTAAAATAATGATCGTAATGCACATTTTTCAAGAATTTGCATAATTTTCAGAAAATTTCAGAAAAATCCTGTTGACAAGTTTTACGAGGCAATGCCTGTTTACGAAATAAGCATGTTTTATAATACGTTAGGCCCTGTTTATATTTATTGAGATGATTTTCATGACTATTGAGCATATTTTGACTGCTATAGGGCCTAAGCACATTTTGCACGTTTTACGAGGTTTCTCAAAATCATGAGTTATGATGATTTAATGTTCTATGAGATTTCTACCATGTTATAAGTGATGTTAAAACATGATTTCGAGTACTGCGAGTTTCATGATGATTTGAGAAATGATTTGAGATGATGATAAGTTTTATGTGACTTGCACATTTTACGACGATTTGTTTTTAAGCATGTGTATCAATATGAGTCTGAGGCTTCTATATTAGGTGTGCACACTAGGGTATGCGTTGTCATGAGTGCTGGGTTCGTCCCACCATGGCAAAGACGTTGTGGGCAATGGCTCCGTTACTTCGTAGTTATGTGCTGTCATGGTGTTGAGATTACTCCACCATGGCAAAGACGTTACAAGTGTTGGCCTCACAGTAATGTAGTTTCGCTGTCGTTAGTGCTGGATTCACCCCACTACGACAAAGACATTATAGATGCTCGCCCCACTATAATGTAGGATACCGTCGTGTGTATTGAGCTAACTGTACCACGGCGAAGACGCTGTTGGTTCTTATCCCACCACTGCGTAGTTATAGCTGTCGTTAATGTTGAGATTACTCCACTACGACAAAGACGTTGTTAGTGCCAAGTTTTCCTCACTACTACGTAGTTCAGTTGGATAAACATCGCTTACAGATTTTCAGATATTCATGTTTTAGCATGATTTCAGTTATGCATAGTTTTACCATGATTTATAGATAAGTATTGTGCAAGCACCTTTCAAGTGATTTCAGTTTAAATTATGATTTATAGTTTTAGTTATGATTTGATTTATGAAAGTTTCTAAGTCGATGATTTCTAGTTATGCTATATATATGTTTTAAGTATTTTCTACTAAAGCATCACTCACTAGGCGTTTTAGCTCATTCTTTCAAATTGTTTTCCCACTTTCCATGTAGAGATCGTGATCCCCGAGTCTGACCTACCACAAATTGTCTTCTACTCGAGAAGTTTTAGTACTATTGTACGTTAGTATTACATCATGCATGTTACTGTTATAATAAGTTTTTGTACAGTGAGATGGATTGTATAAGATAGTATGGGCTGCACTATGTATAAGATATTTGTTTAGTTTCCGTTGTTAGGTGTTAAGTTTAAAATTGCTTTTTCGCAGTAAGTTTATTCCGCACTTTTTAAGTTATTGGTATTGTTTAAATCACAGTTAAGTTACGATAGTCAGTGAGGATCGTCAAGGTAAGGACGAGATTCGCTGGCTTCACGCTGTCTCCTAGGCTAGGGTTAGAGGGTGTGACAACTTGGTATCAGAGCTAGAGTTTAGTACTCTGGGAGTTAGAGTTAGAAAAAGGATTAGGAAGTTGAGATGTTCATAACAGTAGAGAGAGTTTTAAGAGTCTAGTATCATGCATGTAGGTAAGAGGCAAGTAGAACATGTCTAATAGATTGACATGATACAGGAAATTATGCCTCCACGAAAGAAAAGCAGACAGCTTAGGCAGGACGTAGAAGGGATGCAAGATCCTACCCAGGCTCAGTTTGAAGGAGAATCTAGTACCCCCAGAGAACAATTAGATCTAGAGAGCCGTATGTTTTCGTGATTCGTGCAGAATTTGGCAAAATAAATTGGTTCAATATCCCACGATCCAGAGAGGAGATATAGTATTGAACGGCTCAAAGCTTTAGGAGCAACAGTATTCGAGGGCTCGACTCACCCAGCAGATGCAGAAGCTTGGTTGAATCTGTTGGAGAAATGTTTTAGAGTTATGGACTGCCCAGATGAGAGGAAGGTCAGACTGACAACGTTCATGTTGCAAAAGAAACCAGAAGGCTTGTGGAGATCCATAGAGTAACGACGAAGGGATACCAGTACCATGAGCTGGGAAACCTTCAGAAGTACCTTTGAAGATAAGTACTATCCTAGTACTTATTGTGAAGCAAAGAGGGATGAATTCCTCAGATTAGTTTAGGGTGCACTGTCAGTTGCAGAATATGAGAGGAAGTATACCGAGTTGTCACGATATGCTCATACTATTGTAGCATCAGAGACTGATAGGTGCCGATAGTTTGAGAAAGGACTGAGGAAGGACATCCGAACATCAATTACTGCTATAGCCCAATGGGCAGACTTTTCACAGCTGGTTGAGAAAGCGATGCAAGTAGAGCAGAGCCTAAGTGAGGGCATGCAAGACATGGGACCTAGTCGGATTGCTTCTACGACTAGTAGCTTCCGTGAATGAGACCAGCGAAGATTTACTACAGGAGTGTCTGGAAGTAGAGATTTTAAATCTCGCTCTCCTAGTTAGTCTTTCAGGAGAGATGGCTCAGGGATTGCTTCTCTGAGGACCTCTAGTCGATCATCAGGATCATCATCAGAACAGAGGTCAGGACAGGGATCTGTCAGTAGCCCTGTTGATAGAAGCCCATGCAACAGTTGTGGCGAAATGCACAAGGGACCGTTTATGGCAGGAGAAGGTATCTGTTTCTACTGCAAGTAACCCGGTATTTCAAGAGAGAATGTCCACAGCTGTAGGCATGATCTCAGGGAGGGCATCAGGCACCATCACAGCAACTCAGTCAGTAGAGGAATTCGGGGGCTGGTGGCAGTAGTTCTAGTTGTGCTAAGCAGAAAGGGGTTGCTGGACGACCTCGACAGCAGGGAAAGATATTTTTGATGACTCAACAGAAAGCGGACAACGCGCTAGATGTCATTACTAGTACGTTACTGTCTGCAATTTACCTACACATGTATTGCTTGATTCTTGAGCTACAAATTCTTTTGTATCTAGATTGTTTGTAAGTAAATTGAATAAGATGATAGAGTCACTGCCAGATGACCTAGTTATTTATACACCTATTGGTGATGGAGTGTTGGTCAGTGACGCGATTAGAGACTGTGAGATCATAGTAGAAGGTGTCAGTCAATCAGCAGATCTGATACCTCTTAATTTGCAAGAGTTAGATGTAATTTTGGGCATGGATTTCCTGTATTCTAACCATGCTACCATGGATTGCCATACAAAGGAAGTGACTTTTCGTAGACCAAGAACAAGGAAGGTAATTTTCAGAGGAGAATGAAAAGTTATTCCTACATGTCTAATTTCGGTGATGAAAGATAAGAAGATGATGATGAAAGGTTGTATGGCATATTAAGCACACGTGTTGAGTTAAAGAAAGAGGAGCTAAAACCTGCGGACGTCCAAGTAGTAAGAGAGTTTGCAGATGTGTTTTTCGATGATCTATCAGGACTACCACCTGATAGGGAGATTGAGTTCAATATTGATTTGTTACCTTGGACAGTGCCGATGTCACAGACACTGTAAAGAATGGCACCAAGTGAACTAAAAGAGTTAGAGACTCAGCTACAAGAGTTAGTAGATAAGGGAGACATTAGACCTAGTGTATCACCTTGGGGAGCGCCAGTGTTATTTGTTAAGAAGAAAGATGGGACACTGAGATTGTGCATAGATTACAGGCAGTTGAACAAGGTTACAATACGTAACAAGTATCATTTGCCGCGTATAGATGATCTGCTTGATCAGTTAAGAGGTGCGTTAGTGTTCTCCAAGATTGATTTGAGATTAGGGTATGATCAGTTGAAAGTTAAAGAGTCAGATATTCCCAAGACAACATTCAGGACCAGGTATGGGCATTATGAGTTCAGAGTAATGCCGTTTGGTTTGACGAATGTTCCAACAGTATTTATGGATTTGATGAACAGGATATTTCATGAATATCTAGACCAGTTTGTTATAGTGTTCATCGATGATATTCTGATATA
>JBBPDJ010036997.1:0-12246 GCA_037974625.1 Cucumis cinereus
ATCACAGTACAACAAATTTGTTCAAAGGACAATCTGGCAGACTTATTTACAAAATCTTTACCTACCACAACCTTTGAGAAGTTGACGCACAACATTGGAATGCGGCGACTCAAAGATCTCATGTGATGTTTCTATGAGGGGGAGTAAATTATATATATGTAAGAGTCTAAGTTAAATGAAATAGGTACTCTTTTCCCTTCACTAGGTTTTTTTTTTCCATTGGGTTTTTCCTAGTAAGGTTTTAATGAGGCATATTTTATATATGTAATGGGCATCTAAGAGGGAGTATTATAAATATTGCAAATTGAATAGATTCCCCATGCAAAGCTTAGGGTCCAAAATGCCATGTGGCATGTATCCATTAACACACATGTTTAGCATATGTCATTCATTCCCTCATGGTTAGTGTCCATGTAAGCCACCTCATGCATGCCAAATAGCCTATAAATAGTGGCTTTTGGTGGCATTTGTTAGTACAACACACATTGGAGAGTATTCCAAATATAAGGGAGAAAGTGGAAGAGCTAAGTGGAAGAATTTGGAGCTTAGTGGAAATTTGAAAAATATTCTTATTTTCTTATTTTCTTTATATCTTATTTGTTATTATTTAATATTATTTTCTCGATATTCGTGTTTCCGTTGTGCTTCATTTTCACAACATAATTTAAAATATTAAGAACTAAACCCTAAACCCTAAATACACATTCCCTAAACGAGTTAGCAACTAAAAGGGTACTCTTTCTTTCTTTATCCTTATTCTACAAAATGCATAAAATTGGTATATGAAGTCTTGAAAATGCAATAGTGTTTTAAGTTATAGACATCCTCACACACTCCTTTGTACATTAGCTAGGTTGGTACATCATCATCTCTTGCATCTCACTTCTCTCTCGGCTTTTAGCATCGCCAACAAATAAACGACACACCTCACCACTTATTGTCCATGTGTCACCTAACCTGTATACTCTCATATAGTAGGAGTTAATGTAGATATATTCTCTTCCCTATCAAAATCAAATCCAAACTTATCCTCCTATAATATTACTGTTTTCAACTTTTTGTTCTTTTCTTTTCTACCCTCACTAAAAGAAAAAAAAAAAAAAATTACATAAACCACCACTAAAATTGATGTAAGGTGACAGTGACAATTACATCAATAACTTCAAACTTATACAAAAGTTATAATTAGACCCTCAAATACACGTAACGTAGAAATTGCAATAATTGTATAAGTTTGTCAACTATCGTAAGTTGGAGAGTCTAATTTTTAAAATTAAGCTTGAGGGGTATAATTATCACTACTATTTTCATTTAGTACCATTGAAGAAAGGAAAATAGGAGGTAATATGGAATAGCATTGAAGAAGGAAAGAAAAAGTAAAGGAGGGTAATATAGAAGGTTGTGGTAAAGGTGGCTGAAGGAATTGGAAACATAAGTTGTCATATCAAGAAACAAAGATTTTAGCTTTGGTTAAACGCACATTGAGCCTACAAATCAAAAAGTTGTGTGTGTACACTATATTCTTTCTATATACGTATCAGTGTAACCTAACCTCCTCGGTGTTCTGTACTCTCTATTTATTACACTTTCAAAATTCAATTGAGAAACCCCAAAAGAGAAAAAAACAATACATATATATTATGGTTGAAGTTCTGGTGATGATGTTTGTTCAAATCTCATACGTTTTTATGAACGTAATCTACAAGTTGGCTGTGGAAGATGGGATGAATTTGAGGGTTTTGGTTGCTTATCGTACCATGTTTGCTGCTGCTTTTATGCTTCCTCTTGCTCTTCTTTTGGAAAGGTTTTTTTTTTCTTTTATTTTTCTAAATCCTACGTGTCTATATTTCTTTTTACTACTCCTCCTTGCGGACGTGGTCAAATATATTTAAAATGAACTAAAATATGTTAAAATTTTAGATTTTATTAATGGTAGACACCGACTTTCTATCGGTGTTTATTTGTTACTTTGATAGAAATCGATTGAAGTCTATAGGTGTTTATCAGAATCTATCATTAATATAATATGAAATTTTGTTATTTTTTGTAAATATTTTCCGCAATTTGTCATTTACGATAATTTTTCTTGAATTAATTAGTAGGTTCATACACATAAATATTTACGATAATACACCTAGATATATATATTGAAATTTTATGTATAAGTTCCACTAGCTCACTGAAAGTATGAAAGTATGGAGAAGAGAAGATCTAGTAAAGAATAAAAATTGTACAACATTTTTTAAAAGGTTACAAACATGGTAATATATATATATTGCTAATAGCAACATTTTTTAAGAATTGTAAATATAACAAAATATAATAGTGATAGACTCGATCATGTACTTAGAAATCTATGAAAGAGTTTGATAGACTGTTATTAGTGATATGGTCTATCATTGATAGGGTTTGAGGGTTTAATCTAAACTTTGTCATATTTGTAATTGTTTTCGGGGCTTTTCAAATATAAAAAAAAAAGAATCAAACTATTTATTTGTAAAAAAAAAATTTATACATTCCTTACAACCTACATAGACGTTGTGACTCTAATAGATCAGTGATAGAAACTGATTCAAGTCTATCATTGATAGAACAATGATAGAAGTCTATCATTGATAGAAACTGATACAAGTCAATCATTGATAGAGGATGATAGAAATTCATTACCGTTTATTTGTGTTTTTTTGCTATTTCTGTAAATAGTTTAACTTTTTTTATATGTTAAATTTTGTCTTTTTTTTTTTTTTCCTTTTTGCATTGTAGTACCAAATATTTTAGGTTTGACTGCTATACTTATAAGTATCCCACTGGATAAAGTCATCATATTCATTTAGTTAAGAGAAACAAATAATAAAGCAATAAAGTATAGTGATTACATGAATCAATCCCTTGAACCAAATAACAAATCCTAAAGTAATAGTTTAACGGAAAAAATCATAAGGTCAAGGGAAAAAGGAAAAACTAAAAAGAGGGTCACAGAGAACATCTTGGATTGTGATAATCCTAAAATATTATTAATAATAAATAAATAAATAAAAGAGAAGTTTATGTGCCGATTGTACATATCTTCAAGCAATCCCTTGTTTGTCCGATTAAAATTTACTACAAGTACTTTTTACAAATTATTGTAAATGAAAAAACTATCTAAAATATTTAGAGCATATATCTAAATTTCAGATTTTATCAATGTGATAGACATTTATAGGCACCGATAGAAATCTATCAATGTTTATCCATATTTATTATTAATAAAATCTGAAATTTTTCTATATTTTGTAAATATTTTAGTTTATTATTCTATATTTGAAAATTCACCGAAATATTTGTAAGAAGGTTGTTGTGTTTTTATTTTTTTGAAACAATAGTAATAGGATTGCATATAACATGTAGGTTAGGTCCCTTAATTCCACTTGATTATTGTTCATCTTAATTTTTGTTGTCCTATATTGCATTAGTTTTTTATTTTCTTTTCTTTGTTATTTGGACGTGAAGTCTAAACATTATGTAATTTATTTGTCAAAATTATAATGCATTAACTAGTCAAATTAAACTTTGATTTGAAAAGACAAAAAAACTATATTCATGTTGAGTAGAAGTAAATAGATAATTATGATAAATTTTCAAGTTCAAGTTACGCAATATTAATTATGAATGAAAATTGCAGGAAAAATAGGCCAAGGCTCTCGCGAGTCACGCTTTACCAATCATTTCTTTGTGGATTATTAGGGTAAGTTTTTAAATCCCACACTAACTTATGATGTGTTTTTCTTTTTATGTTATAATCGAAACTATGAACAACTTATATTATCAATCTCGAAGTCTGAGTAATTTTATGTCTTGATTTGTATATTGTAAAATTAAAAAGAAAAAAGATGTTAATTCAAATTATTTGAGTAGTTTTAGCTTCAACTAGCATAGTAGGATAGTGAAACTAATATAGTAGTGATACTATATTAATTGATATGTGCAGTGATATCCACCAACTCACATTAGCTTATACCTTTGTTTCAAATCTAAAATGCTTATTTTGGGTTAAATAATATTTACTCATTATTATTAGGTATTTACTCATTTTAAAATCCATATAATTTATTTTTTATTTTAAAAATAAAATCGCATGTGCTTGCATGCGAATGCATGCACACGCACACATTTGTAGATCTAAAATCTCAAAGTTTGGAAACCCAAGTGTAGTTTTCTCTTTTTTTGTTTGTTGTCAATAAAGTTTGTATATCAATCAAGTATTGAAAGTTATACAAATATTTCAATATATTATTTTGTTTTTTAGAATTTAACTAGAAATTCAAATGTTTATTTAAGAAAATATAATAACAAAGGGTGAGAAACAAGCACTAACATAAAACTAAAAATCTCGTTATCAAACATGAATTAAATATAAAATTAATTTTATCCGCACACAATTTTTTAAAAAATGTTTATAATATAAGTGTTGAGCTCTCTAACTCTATCAATACTTAAACTAAAAGCGAGATATATTAGAATACGTTGCATATAGTTAAGAATAATTGATATGTGCTACATTTGAATGTTAAATTGTCTACTCTCGTTTTGTTTTTAATTGAAAGTAAAATATATAAGCAGGGTAACACTTGCACAAAACTTATACATTGAAGGCCTAGCTTTGACCTCTGCAACCTTTGCTGTAGCTGCCACCAATCTCAATCCTGCATTCACATTCATCCTTGCCATTTGCTTTCGGTATGCTAAATAAATACATCTTTCTTCTTCTATTTTTTTTTTTCTTTCCAAAATTTGGCCCTTTTTAGTTCATTAAATTTTGGAATACTTCCTTGATAATAGTGTGTTTGATTAGTGATTTAAATATAAGAATTTAGTCGTGTTTGGGTTATCAATTTAAAGTTGGTGGTAGTGTGGCTATTATATCCTACTTCATGTTTAGGTTTTCAATTACATAATAGTTAGTGTTTCTAATTGTTATAACCTCTACCATTAACTTAGTCCTTCAATCATTTTTTGTTATTTATTATTATTTGTTAGTGTTTATATTATTTTCTACTCAATCTATCTTTAAAGAACTATTATAATCCATATTGTTATAATTGTTTATTGTAATAACCAATAATTTAGAACCTTAAATGTCTCCTTTAAAGATTAAGTTGTTTGTTTTTCTCAAGGTTTGGTCTACAAATCACTAACCAAACACACTTTTAATGAATTAAAAGTATTATCTTTTAGGGTAAATTGAAAGCAAATCAATAAAAGTGTCTTAGAAAAATGTTGCTAGCTAAGTTATAAATGGTAGCATATTTAGAAATTAATTAGACAGTAAAAAATGGTTGAAATCCTTGTCCAATGGTTTATATTCATAAACAGTAAAAGTATTGGTAATTTGAATCTCAAATACTATTAATAGAGTTTTGAATTACTACAAAATTTCATGTTTATGTTTAATTACTTCTTGAGATGTGTTTGGTTCATGAGTTTGGAATTAAGAAGGTTTGACATTTGAAGTCAAAGTCATGTTTGGACAGTTGGAATAAAATTTTCGGGTTTAAAAAAAAAACCCATGAGTTTGGACTACGTTTTTCATTGAATGGTATAGGTTTTAGAAAAACTTTTCCTTCATCTTCTATCTCTTATCAATGGTTGTCGATGACTGTTGGCAACAAACATCGGCCGAGTTCATCATCGACCATCAAAGATCAATCGTCTTGATGTCGAGGATTGATCGTCTTGACCAAAATTTCAATGGGCGAATGTCTTTATTGTCGGCAACCAAACGTTGTGATCATTAATTAATGATATCACCTTGCCTATTAACAAATTATTGTAATGACCCTTAATGATCAACTGCCAATACCCTTAGCAACTGGTTGTCCTTACGATTTGCAACCACAATCTTCTTAATCGCAGTGATCATTGACCGACTTTACCGTCTACCAACGATCATTGAACATCTTCACCATCGATTGGTAACTATCGTTCTCGTTTGTGACCGATCGTTGTGGCTGTTAATGACTGATTGTCTTTACCGTTGCAACTTCAATTTTTCATTCATTTGAGTTATGTAATTCATAGATTCACGTAACTCATCGTTATTGTTGTTTGCACAGTAATTCCTTCTTTTGTGAAACAAAATATAATATTTTTATATCTCAAACTTATGCAAATTTTGTAGTATTTTTATGAGAACCATGTAAGAAGATTTCAATCTAGCTTACTTAGAACATGAAAAGTTAGAAAATCGCGAAATTTGTTTTTTAAAAAAATGAAAAGGAAATGATTTTTTTAAAAAATTTTCCAACAACCACAATAAGCATAGGAACAAAGAAAAGATGAAAAGTCACTTTTTTATTTTAATTTTCTAACAAAAAGATTTGAAAGATGAAGAAACAAAAAGAAGATGCAAGGTCACAACAAAAGATGGATAGATTGATATTTGGAAGAAGAAAACAAAGATGGAAAAGAAAGAAAAAACAAGGAAATGATATAATTTGTTTAGAGCCAAAGCTCTGACATCAAATGATAAAGGAAACTACCTCAATCATATTTGAGAACTTCCCTTACTCTAGGTGAACACCCACAGTAGTAATAAGAATAACCCAGATTAAAAAAAAATTGTAAACAACCCCAAGAGAGCTAAAAATATTTTTACTTGGAAAGGTTGAACAAAGATCAAGAAGAAGGAAGAACTTGTTCCTAACTTCAAGATTTCCATCTCTCCACAATCTAATTGATCAAACTTGATTGAAAGTCCTAAACAAGCATTCTAACACAAGAATACAAAGAAAAGCATAAAGCTTGAAAGATAAAACTTTATGAGAAATTTTATTCAAATTCAAGTTCTGTTGTTACAATGTGAAGTTATAACTCTATTTAAACTAATTAAAAAGACATTATGAAAGGTCACAACCTTTCACCTAAATTGTCTTAGTTCATAAAACCTCTTCAACTACCCTCATAAATGTAAATACATAAATTTAAATAAGTGCATAATTCATTAAAAAAAGTGAATGAATATGAATTTCTAGATTATTGTGGCTTTTTTATGAAAAGTTGTCTTTTGATGCATGGAAGGATGCAACTCTTCAACTTTATTGGGAAGCTTAGCTTGAAAGTAACTCATTCAATGCTTCTGCTAATTATTACCAATTACTTGTTTACCAATGGAGCCCTTTTGTTAAAGACCTGAAGTCAGCAATTAAGAAAACAACCTATCTACTAACCCTAAAAACGAACTTGAGTGAATTCTATCTTACACCCTATGTCTCTAGCTATCCACCCGGTCTTACCTTTGAAAATGGAGGTTTATTGAGTCAGTGCAGATGAGCTACCATCACCTACAAAAATCTAAGGATAATCCTGTGTGAATAGAAGTTCATAGTTAGGTCAGAATTAAGGTCGAGTTACCTAGGTCACCAATTATCGAAACAGTTAGTTTTAATCAGTTAACGATGTTATAATGTAAAAGTAACTATTTCATGGTCCGATCATATACAATCTCATTGCATAAGATGTCTCCATTTACATGTTGGATTTTATGTCCTAAAACTCGTGATTTGTGAATGTTAAACTATTCTATTATTCAATAAAGTTGTTAAAATATTATTCAATAAGTTTGTTATTGAATAAAGAGATTTACTCATGATAAAACTCAGAATTCAATAAACAAGATTCCTTGACTATAGTATGAAGTACGTGAACTTTATTTAGAGACATAAACGTGGATTAAGTTCAAATAATAGTCTAAATGGTCTATAGAATAGGAATAAGGTTGGACATCTTTTTCTAGGACACTATGGATTCGACCCACTTTGTATTTGGTAGAAACGAGCTTGATCCTAAGACACACATATAGAGACATGTGATGAAAGTTAAATTAACATGCTAGCAAAAAAGAATCGAATTAAAACACTCTAAATTTCATGAATTTTTAAAATTAAGCATGTTATGAAAATTGAAAAAAAATTAAGATTTTGAACACTTATCTTTAAAGCTAAAAATTCTCCCTCAATTCTTTACGAAATTGAATGAAATGGGTTTTATGAACACATGTGAATCTTCTAAAAAATCCAACAAGTTTTTATCATCAAATTCACACACTAATGTTTGTATTATATAGCTAATGCACATGCAAACCACATTTGCATAACAATTTGACACTTAACATGCAATTAGATAGTGGATTAGGTGGAAGAACGATTGATGAACATAATAAGCACATAGCTTATTCATCAACAATGGGATAATTCCACTCGTTATGGAATTATCCACTAAACCATGGTCAAAGTCAACATCTGACAAAAAAAAAATCAAATTTCTTACTTTACCCTTGAATTAATTAAATTAAATTAAATAAAATAATTAATTAATTAAACAATTTTAATTAATTAAATTTCACTTAATTCCAATCAATCCTATTAACCAAATTCGAATCCCTATTTGAATTTCTGATGTTTAAATCTCATTTAAATACCATTTCACTCTCAATTTGTAGTCGTTAATTATATCGAATATTATTAACGATTTATTTTCTCAACTAATTCAAACAATTTAAATTTGTTATCATTCTCCTGTAAGTTTAAATCTGTAACGAGCTAGTAGAGGGACCTAATGGACCTACAGATCATGAGCTCCAATGATTCGAGATTAACTGGCTAAACTCTTTTAACCGAGTTAATCAACATTCGTTAACTAATCGAGATTGTCCACTATAGCTGTAGTTGTACTCTCCTTGTTGTATATATATATTTGTGTCCACTTGATATAACCTTAATTAGTAAGTTGACCTTTCACAGGTTGTTCGTAATTTTGGCTAGGTCAATTTATCGTTTTATCCTTGAGATTACATTTTGTTTCTTAAGCCTCAAGTGATCATTTAAAGAACAATTGGTTTAAGATCCAACCTATAAATTGAATCTCTCTCGGGCCAATGAGAGGGCAAGGCCCCTTTGTTCAAGTCTGACGTCTGCACTTAAGGAAACAACCTATCTACTAATCTTAAAAACAGACATGAATGAATTTCGTCTTGCACTCTACGTTCTCAGCTATCCACTTGATCTTACTTATTAAATGGGTGGTCAATTGAGCTAGCGTTAATGAGTTGCCCTCACTTGTGTAGATTTAAGGATAATCTCATGTGAACAGGAGTTCATAGTTAGCTCAAAATTAAATTCGAGTTACATGGGTCATCAATAATCGAAATAGTTAGTTTTAACCAGTTAACGATGTTATAATGTAAAAGTAATTATTTCATGATCCGATCATATACAATCTAATTTCATAGGATGCTCCCACTCACATGTCTCTACATGAGCATCTCGAAATTACTCCGTAAAGTGGGTCGCATCCATAGTGTCTTCAAAATAAGGCGTCCAACTTTATTTCTATACTATAGACCATTTAAACTATTATTCGAACTTGATCCACTTTTATGTCTCTACATAAAGTTCAAGTACTTCATTCTATAGTTAAGGGACATTGTTTATGGAGTCCTGAGTTTTAACATAAGTAAATCTCTTTATTCAATATCAACTTATTCAACAATACTTCAACAACAACTTTATTGAATAATGGAATAGTTTAACATTCACAAATCACAAGTTTTAGGATATAAAATCCAAAATACCCCCATTTGGACTAAAACTTCAATGGTTTTATATACAAATGTCGAGTTAAAATGAAAACAATAGAATACAATACACTAGGGTATACATCAGACACATACCCAATAGTTCTCCTATACGTTCTAGTTTATAGAATCTGTAATCCTAAACTAACTAGGTGACCCTAAAACACTTCAGCCGTGAGAGCCTTTGTGAATGATCAGCCAGATTTTCTATTGAGGCAATCTATGTGACTATCACATCTCGTCGGTGTACAATCTCTCTGATGAGATGTTATTTGTCGCTGTACAATCTCTCTTATGAGATGGTACTTTCGCTCAATATGCTTTCCTCGCTTATGGCTTCGAGGTTCTTTAGAATTTGCAACTGCGCTGCTATTATCACAATATAGTGTAATTTGCATATGCATATTTCGAATGACTTCAAGATCTGTTTAGAACTTTCTCAGCCATATTGCTTCTTTAGCTTCTTCATAGACAGTTACATACTCGACTTCCATGGTGGAGTCAGCAATGCAACTTTGCTTGATGCTTCTCCATATTATAACTCCTCCGTTTAAAGTGAACATTGATTCTGATGTTGATTTTCTAGAATTTTTATCTAACTGAAAATCAGAATAAGTGTATCCTATAAGGATCAAATCCCCACCTCCATACTGAAGCATATAGCCCTTCATTCTCTGAAGATACTTAATGATATTCTTAATGATAGTCCAATAATCATATCCAGGATTGGACTGATATCTGCTGACTATCCCTACGACATAGCATATGTCAGATCTCATACATTAAGCTCTCAATAGCTGATGCATAGGAAATACGTCTCATATCCTTAACATCTTAAGGTGTCTTAGGATGTTGTTCCCGAGACAAATGAATTTCATGCCTAAAGGGTAAAACGCCTCTTTTAAAATTCTGCATTTCATATTTAGACATTTTGTTAATATAAGTTGCTTGAGACAGAGCAAGCGTCTTGTTCTTGCGATTCCAAACAATTTGGATCCCAAAAACATACTGAGCTTTACCCAAATCTTTCACTTGAAACTGAGTAGCTAGTCATTCTTTAATGTCAGTCAAGTATCTTACATCATTCCCAATGAGTAAGATGTCGTCAACCAACACTAAGAAAACTACAGAGGTGATAATCTTTTTATATACACAAGGTTCGTCAACGTTTTGTATAAATTCATAAGATTTGATCGTAATATCAAATATAATATTTTAGGATCGAGAGGTTTGTTTTAATCCATAGATGAATTGTTTGAGTTTACAAACCATATGCTCTTGACTCTGTTCTATAAACCCCAATGGTTGAGACATGTAGATGCTTTCCATCAAGATAAATTAACTCTTTCGGTGTTCTTTCTCCATTATTTTTGTACAATAATATTATTATATGTTACCAAAGTAGCCTTTGGTATCTAGATTAGTTTAATAAAAAAATAAGATGTGCATGTTCATTGATTTATACGGATAATTATCTGTCCAAAGGATGATAATATTTGGCCAAATTATGGGTATGCATGTGGTAATGAGTAGGTGACAAAAATAAGGATTGCTCATGTGAGAAATAGTCTGTCCAATGAAAGACTATTTCTTTTATAGGGTTTATTGTCAGTTCTTTGTTTACTACAAAGAGTTCCATTTACGTTGGTTTTTTTACCCAAAGGCTAGACATCAATGTTGTGATAGGTATCTCGTAAAATGGATCCACAATATATGTGAAATTCGTTGGTTTTTTTACCCAAAGGTTAGACATCAATGTTGTGATAGGTATCTCGTAAAATGGATCCACAATATATGTGAAATTCTTTTGTCATGTTTTATATTATGACATATTATGTTAATTGTGAGTATATGTTATTTACTTATTCTTTGTTTTGGTCTTACGCAAATATCTGGAAATCTAAGTTTAATCCCTCAGTTGAATGGATCGACCTTCAAGATTTGGAAGAAAAGCCTAGAAATATTTCTCGGGTGTATGGATCTGGACCCTACATTAAGACTCGATAAACCTACTTCTATTGAAGAACAACCAAATACGGGTAATATTGAGAAGTAGAAACAGTCAAATCGCATGTGTCTGATGATCATTAGGCACTCCATTCTGGAATCTTTCAAGGTTCCATTAAAGAGAGTGAAAATTCCAATAAGTTTCTTGCCTAAACTGAGAAATACTTTGCTAAAAATGAAAAAAAGGAAAGCAAATAGTCTTTTAACTTTTGTTAACTTCCATGAGGTATAAGGGCAATGAAAACATAAGGGAGTACATTATAAAAATGTCTAATCTCGTAGGTAAATTAAGGGCACTTGTTATCGAGGTAATGAAAATCTACTCGTACATTTGGTACCTATCTCCCTTCCTACACAATTCACTCAATATAAGATAAGCTATAATACTCCGAAGGATAAATGAAGTATTAATGAGCTTATCTCACAATGTGCGCAAGAAGAAAGTATGATGAGAGAGAAGGGCAGAAAGTGCTCACTTGACAGCTAGCTCTCACGGTAAGAAGAAAAAGAAATCTATGAATGCTGCAAAAGGGGCATTTTATTACGTTCTGTTAGTATTATTTGGCAAAAATAATATTTCTTTTCAAAAAGATAAAATGGCTATTTTTAGATTCTTTATTAAAATA